>OVBE01005186.1:0-22216 GCA_900406425.1 Iberis pinnata | reverse complement strand
AGTGGTTATTATTCTCTTAATCCTTATTGCATATTATCGAACTCTTGATTCAATAACACCATCGATACATTTAATATAATTTTAATGTAAAATCATTTAAGAATTTACTTATAACTATTGTAATTATATAAATCTATTGATATTATTGATTCATGACCATCAATATTCCGGAGATACGACACCTTCCTTTTTACATGAACACACAAAGTTATAAAAAAAAATATTGATTTATTAAAATGCAGTTCTATTTACACTTCAAAAATGGACAATTATTCGTAATACATAGAATTACAAAGAACNAACAATTTTTTTTTTTTTTTTTTTTTGAAGGGTTACAAAGAACAATTCTACATATACATATTTTAGATATTTATGATAATTGTTTTGGTCTAAGCCTCTGATAAAGTTATCTTTATTAATCATCAACTAGTTAAACACATGCACTACGTTGCAAACCTTCGATTTTAATCGTGCTTATGTTATTGGGTTAATCACTATGCATCAATTTAAAATATTTAAAAGTTACATGATAACCAATTTATAATAACAATAATAATAATAATCATTAAATCAAACATATAATAGAACAAGATATATGCTCAAAGTAAACGGTTTTGTTGACGAAAATTACATATAAACAGAAACAAAAGTTTAGGAAAAAATAATCCTTTTTGTAAGGGTGTGTCTACATTTGTTTTTTTTTTTTGTCTACATGTTATTCATATTTTTGGTAAAACTTGTAATACACTTCAACGGTTTGAAGAAAAACATTACACAATCGACAAAGATGCGGCGATAGATTAATAGTAAATTTTATGAATGGTGACAAAAAAAGTAAATTTTATGAATACATTAATTTTCGATTGAGTAAGATAAATACAATTATTATGTTT
Organism: Iberis pinnata; assembly: GCA_900406425.1. Lineage (NCBI taxonomy): Eukaryota > Viridiplantae > Streptophyta > Magnoliopsida > Brassicales > Brassicaceae > Iberis > Iberis pinnata. The sequence goes on along the minus strand of OVBE01005186.1, from coordinate 21,323 downwards.
TTCTATCTTCCATTCACACTTTTGATGCATAGTTAAATGCATTTTTATTTTTATGACTATTTGTAAATTAATTTATTATAATTTGATTTTATGAAGTATATATATTTTGATTAAGTAAGATAAATACAGTTATTAGGATGCCATAATAAAATTTATCAGATGTTAAAATGGCAATTTTTTAGGTGATTTTTTAACAGTTTATTCACCGAAAATTGCGTTGATTTGGACAACGGTTTTCGACGATCTTTGCCGGAGTAATCAACTTATTCTGAAGACATTGCTTTTGGAAGTTTAAAATTCACCCACTATTAATTAGATGTGATGAGAGTTTAGGATTGGAAAAAACAATATTTTCTCTTGTAATATCTTAATTAATGACATGAATCTCTAGATCTCCTATACCCACTTCTCCATTATCAACCAAAACTTTCGGCACTACACACATGATTTCCCGATTCTATGTATTTATGGATTTCAATTGGAAACAACCAACTACGTCTTCTTCTCACAATTTCTTTTTTTTTTATGACCAGGGAGTTCTGGGCCGAAGCCCGTACATCTCCCCAGGACGAGACTCAAACCATGTTATATAACTCTCCTTTGGAGAACAAACCTCTCCCACCGTGAATCGAACCCAGGAGCACAACATCACCAACAACTGCGCTTAAACCAACTGGGCCAACTCATCGTTGGTTCTTCTCACAATTTCTGCTCATTGCTTTTCTCAATTCCCTTCAAACATGGCTAATAACGTTTGCTAGTCGATTCAAAACTTGGATCTTGGAGCTAATGATCCTCCTGTTGTATTGTCCATGGATGTGGTAAATCAGGCAGTCTATGAGCAGTGCCGGCTTAAGTATAAGTGTCGTCAGTGCGATCGCCCCAGGCCCATTAACAATTGGGGCCCAAATATATTTTGTTTTTTAAAACTTGTAAACGTATGAGCTTTTTGTTTTAATTTGGGGTCCATAATTTATTTTTTTCTTATTATATCACCCATTAACAACCGTGGGTTTTTATAAATAGGGCCCAATTTTTTTTTTTAAACGAAAAACAATATTTTTTTAATAGGTTAGAAATAATAAAGTAAAAGGGTTAAGAGTTTTTTGTGTTCTGTAAAAACTTTTCACATCCTCTTCTCTCTATGATCTCTTTCACTATTAACAGCAAAAAAAAAAAATTCAATCCAAATTCAAGGTTTTCTTGTTTGTATCTTTCATTGAAACTCGGAAAAAAAAGGACATAAAAAATAATTTTTGGTAAGTTTTTCAACTTTGGAGTTCTCCTCCATGGCTCCATCGATGTCTTTGTTTTTTCAAAAGCTTTTGATGCCTAGTAATATAAAACATCCCATGACAGTGGCTAGTGCAGTCTCTTGTTTGTACATCGAAACCCTCTCAATATTGTTTGTTTTTAAATTTGATAATAATGATATTAGATAACAAAAATGTTTATGTGTAAAGTAGAAAAAATGATTTAGTGGTCGCTATATTCGATGTTTCTTATAATTTTTTTTTTTCTAATTTTTTTTGTCCAGGTTACATCGCTCATATTTGTTCAGATTTTAAGCCTAAATCCAGGTGCTATTTTTCTTTTAAAATAACATGTATTTTATATCATGACTGGACATTTATCTGGATATCAGAAAAGAAAGAAGAGAAAACAAAATGAATTATTTATTGAGTCACAAAGAGGTGCATTAGAAAAATTTGTGACAAAAGTAAAAGTTAATGAGAATGTTAATTATGATAATATAAATAACATCTCTAGGTCAAATGATAATATTGATGATGATACTAGTCACTTGAATGAGCATGATCATGTGTTAAATGCATCTAATACTGAAAGTTTGAATGTTCATGAACAACCAAGTTTTTGTGTTGATATTTTTGATCCTAGATATTGAGAAAATCTTGATAATAAAATGAGAGATATATTGGTTGAAAAGGGGCCTAAAAGAGAAATGAATCTTGTGTTTCCTTTAGATAAGAATGGTAGGCATTTTTCATATAATAACTATTGTAGGAAGTTGAGTAATGGGGAAACTAGTGATAGAATTTGGTTGGTTTATTCAAAACATTTAGATAAAGTTTTTTGTTTTTGTTTCAAATTGTTTAAATCTAAAAGTTGCTCAAATATGTTTGCAAATGAGGGATTTAAAGATTGGAAGCATCTTAGTGAAAGACTTAAAGATCATGAGAGAAGTATAGAACATATGACTAACATGGAAATTTGGAATGAGCTTAAAGTTAGATTCAAAAAGAATTTAACAATTGATAAAGAATTACACCATTCAATTGCAAAAAGAAAAAGAACGTTGGAGGCTAGTTTTAACTAGAATAATTGTTGTAGTGAAATTTCTTTTCTAAACGTTGTCTAGCATTTAGAGGAAAAAAATGAGAAACTTTACCAAAACAACAATGGTAATTTTTTAGGAACTATTGAAATGATTGCGGAGTTTGATTTGATAATCCAAGATCATATTAGGCGCATTCAAAACCATGAGATCCATCATCATTATCTTGGTCATAGTATTCAAAATGAGTTCATTTCTCTTTTGGCTCATAATGTTCAACTTTCCATTGTAAATGTGATTAAGAAAGCAAAATATTTTTCTGTTATTCTTGATTGTACACCGGATGTGAGCCATCAAGAGTAAATGACTCTAATAATAAGATGTGTGGATATATCAAATAAAAAAGTGAGAGTAGAAGATTACTTCTTGGAGTTTCTAAAAGTAGATGACACATCCGGATTAGGATTATTTGATAAATTAATAGATGCTCTAAAATCTCTTTATCTTGATGTTGATAATATAAGAGGTCAAGGTTATGACAATGGTTCTAATATATGAAAGGAAAACATCAAGGTGTGCAAAAAGGTTACTTGATATAAATCCAAAAGCTTTGTATATGTCATGTGCTTGTCATAGTCTTAATCTTGTTGTTAGTGATATGGCTCACTCATGTGTCAAAGCCATTTCTTTTTTTGGAGTTTTGCAACGCATATATGCATTGTTTTCTAGTTCTACAAAGAGATGGAAGATTTTTCTTGACAATGTTCCTTATTTTACGGTGAAATCTTTGTGTAATACTCGTTGGAAGAGTCGAATAAAAAGTGTTAAAGCTATTAGGTTTCAAGCTCTGCAAGTAAGATTAGCTTTATTGGAATTATATGAATCATGTGATGATGCTATGACTAAAAGTGATTCTAAAAGTTTAATCATGGCTTTTGATAATTTTGAATTTTTACTTGGAATGGTTATATGGTATGAAATTTTGTTTGTTATTAACATGGTGAGTAAGAGCTTACAATCTAAATCTATATGCATTAGTGATGCTTTAAGACAATTGGAAGGTGTGCTTTTGTTTTTGGAAAAGTATAAATTTGAAGGATTTCATTCTAGTTTGAGTATAGCTCAAACCATTGCTCGTGAAATGGACGTTGATCCTATCTTTCCAAATAAGCGTCGTGTCTTTAGGAAAAAACAATTTGATGAAACTAATAGTAGTGAAAATGCACAATCAAGTGAGGATGCTTTTAGAGTTGAATATATTTTAGTTGTGGTGGACATGGCCATAAATTCTGTTAAGAGTAGATTTGATCAAATGAATAATTTTAAAAATGTTTTTGGATTTTTAATTGATTCGGTAAAGCTGAAAAGATTAAGTGAAAGTGAATTACGAGAACATTGCAATCATTTTCATGAAATGTATTCTCATGGTAGTTCTTCAGATGTTGATTTAAATGATTTTTATTCGGAACTAAGAATGTTGCAAATGACTTTACCTGATACATCTATGGAACCTAGTGAAGTTCTTGAGTTTCTTGAAAGTATGGGTTGTTATCAGAATGTTTCAATTGCATATCAAATTCTTTTGGGTACACCTATAACTGTGGCATCTGGGGAGAGAAGCTTTTCAAAATTAAAGTTACTCAAGAATGATTTAAGATCTTCAGTGTCTCAAGAGAGGTTGAATGGTTTAACTATTTTATGCATAGAGAAAAATATATTAGAGAGCATTGATTTTGAAACTGTTATTTATGATTTTGCATCAACTAAAGCTCGAAAAAATCGTTATTATGATTTCTTTATCATTTTCAAGTAACAATTATAATTATTATTTTTGTAGGTTCAAGAAGGTTTGGAACATGACAGTACAATGAAGAAAGTTTGAAATGTAAGAGAACAATGAACAAGGCATGGAATGTGAGAGTTCAATGAAGTATGGGCCTAGTTGTAAATTTTGTCCCAGGGACTACAATTTGTTTAAGTCGGCACTGTGTATGAGAACCAGTACTGTATCATTGGAATGTCACTCATCCCTTGAAGGCAGAACATACGATCTATAATTGTTAATTTTCCAAGGAATTGGGGACAGGTTGGCCTTCTGAGAGGAAGAATCATTGAAGGAAATCAATTTCAATTGGTTTTTTCTTCTTTAGAAGCAATGGAAATGGTGTTGCAACATAGGTTGTGGGCGTTCTCGGATCGCATGTTGGTCCTTCGGAGATGGAGACCTGGTGCCCCAACTACTCTAACCCACATTCTTTTCTAGATACAAGTCAGAGTTATCCCCATACAGTATTTGAACAGGCCTGTTTTTGACCATATTGATGCGGCAATAGGTCAAGTAATGGAGATTGAATTCAATCACAATATGGAGTTTCGTAAGAATTAAGTATGCGTGCGAATTAACCGGAATGTGGATTTACCCCTCAAATTCCATCGAAACTTTCAGTTTTATCCTAGAGTCAATACCATGCTTCAATATAGTTATAAAAGGTTCTGAGGTTTTTATGAAATTTGTGGCCTCTTAACTCTTGATACAGGTGATTGCTTAATACCAAATGGTGGTGAAGACGATAACCCACCTGATGAAGATGATGATGGTGATGACCAACTACCTAATGGCTTCATCCTTCCACATGAAACTCGTGGTGTTGTCATTCAAGAAATCAATGATGATGATCAAGCAGATAATGAGGCAGATCAAGACCAATCTGTAATGGCTGAAGATGTATCAGATTATGACTCTTACCAAGCTAAAGCAACTGTGAGCACAACCAAGAAGAGAAATTTCTCAGATGAAGCACAGCCAAGCGAGATTCACCAAGATGTTGAGCCTGTAACTACTATCCCCATTGCTACAAATGTAACTGTAACAACAACAACTGCTTTTGGAGGCGCAGTGGGCCCTGAACCACAACTTGATCAATGAGAACACTATCTTGGAATTTCTGGAGTTTGGGAAATGACCTAGAAATTCAACATCATCCAAATTTCATTTTTCTTATGGAAACCAAGCAACAAAACCTTTATGTTAATCAAGTTGGTTCAGATTTAGGCTATAATAGAAGTAGTATTGTATCTTCTCTAAGTTTAAGTGGTGGATTAGTTTGCATGTGGAAATCTAATCTCCAAGTGTTAGTTTAAAGTCAAAATCCTCATGTAATTGATGTTCTAGTTGATCTTAATGGAATATCTTTTAATTTGTCTTGTGTTTATGGCCATCCTCAAGTAGATTAAAGACAAACTGTTCGGGATGAACTAGAACTTAAGGCTAATAAATGCACTGGTCCATGGATTTGTATAGGGGATTTCAATGAACTTTTGGACAACTAATAGGTGGTGTAATAAGACCAGGACGTAGTTTTAGAGCCTTTAGATATTTATACCAGACAAGTGAGTTTAGGGATCTTAATGCAGTAGGTGATAAATTTTCATGGGCTAGGAAGTGGTCTAATATGGATTTCTTTTGTTGTCTAGACCTCACTTTAGTTAATTCTACTTGCCTTCATTTTATTGTCATCTTTATATGCTGAATTTTTAGAGTTGGGAGTTTCAGACCATAGACTAGTACTTACTAGATTTCTCTCACAATCAAAAACACATTTTCATTGTTTCAGATATGACCATCGAAACTATGATGATCAATCCTTTCGTGACAATGTACTACAAGGTTGGAAAGACTGCAGGTCCACTGGATCTATCCACTCAAGACTTCAATTTTGCAGAACGGCTATCTCTACATGGAATCATAACAAGAAAAGAAATGCAAAGGAAGACATTCTCTTTTATAAACAATAGCTTAATGCAACAACATCTAATGGCGATCCAACATTTCTAATTCAAAACAATCGTAGAATTTTAAATGTTGCTTATGCTAAAGAGGAAATCTTTTGGAAAATTAAAAGCAGAAATAATTGGTTGAGATGTGGAGATCGTCATTCAAGGTACTTCTTTCAAGTAACGAAAAAACGTTAAGCCAAGAATAATATTCATGCCTTAATGGATGCCAGTGACATGATGCAGACATTTACAATGCAAATTACTGAGATTGCAATTAATTATTTCAAGGCGTTATTCCAAAGTACAACAACATCTCGTAACAGTTTCCATCAGTCTTTAATGGACTAGCAAAATGAGTTACATCATATATGAATATTGATCTTACACAACCAATATCAAAGGAGGAAGTTGATGTAGTTATCTCTTCAACTGAGGCAAATAAGGCACTAGGGCCTAATGGCTTTAGTGCAATATTTTACCAACAGTTCTGGCCAGATATCAAAGATACAGTGTATGATAAAGTCTTTAGATTTTTTGAGGATTATCACTTGGATCCACAAATAAACCATACCAATATCTGTCTTTTGCCGAAGATAACCAATCCCAGAGCAATGGCTGATTCTAGACTCATATCTTTATGCAATGTTAAGCATAAGATAATTTCTAAAGTTATGGTGAATCGTTTGAAAGGTCATCTTCCCTACATAATATCTGAAGAACATCTGCATTTGTTCCACAACGCATGATAACAGATAATGTATTGATAGCTCATGAGCTTTTGCATTATCTAAAAGTTCGTCGTTGTTCTACAAGATATGGCCATTAAAACTAACATTTCGAAGGCCTATGACATACTAGAATGGGTTTTTTATAGGAAACTATGATTAAAATGGGATTTTGTTCTAAGTGGGTGCCATGGACCATGCTCTGTGTACGCTCTGTTACGTATTCTACAATGATTAATGGTGTTCCTCGTGGCTTCATTCGACCAGAGAGAGGCTTAAGAAAGGGTGATCCGTTATCACCGTATATATACATACTTTGTTATGAAGGACTATCTCACATGATTCACAAGGCAAATGTATCCCAGAAATCGCGAGGCATTAAAATTAGTCAAGCTAGGCCCTCAATAACTCTTCGGTTTTTTGCAGACGACTCATTGTTTTTCTGCAATGCAAATGTATCTTCAGCTAACACGTTGATGGATATATTCAACCGCTATGAATTAGCATCTGGTCAGTTTATTAGTCGTTCAAAATCAAGTATAACATTTGGGTCCCAAATTACTGCTGATCAAAAAACTAGAATACAAAATCTATTAAACATCCATGCCGATGGTGGAACAAGCAAATATCTTGATCTACCAGAGATGTTTGGCTCCAAAAAATTTTAAATGTTCCAATTTATAGTTGAAAAAGTGCAATAAAGAACTGCATGTTGAACTGCACGATTTATTTCACCAATTGGCCGAGAGATTCTTTTAAAATCAATTGCATTTGCCATGCCTATCTACTCCATAAGCTTCTTTGAGGTTCCCGGGGGTATTATTGTTGACCTTCTGATATATAACGTTTTTAACACATTTTATCTCTTATTTTGCATTCATTTTAAGTAGTTTTGCATTGCATATAGGTTAGTTTAACACACATTTGCATCGAATTTCATTTGTACAGGTGTTAGAAGTGGAGGAACCAAAAACGCGGATCAAAGGAGCTTAAAAGATTCAAGAAAGGGTGGAAACAAGCTGTACCGATTTAATGTATCGGTTTGGAAAAACTGGTACAAGTGGAGAAAGCATTTTCAGGGGCATACCAGTTTGGAAAAACCAGTACGAGCAAAAATCATAGACCAGAAGCTAAGCATAAGGATGGTGTACCGGTGTGTCTAAACCGGTACACACGAAGAAAATCTATACCGGTTTGGCGTACCGGTTAGGCCAAACCGGTATCGGCCAGAAAAAGTGACTTTTTCTTTTTAGTTTAAACCCATTTTTAATTGGGTAAACCCAACTATTTTTGGGTTAACCCAAGACTTCTTTAGGATACTTTTACCTAATTTTTAGGGATATCATCATTTAAGCTTTATTTTCTCTAACTTTGTAATCTTTTGATTCTTATTTCTATTTTGAGTTTGATTTATTGCTTTGTTTACTTATATCTTATCAAATCTTCTTCTAATCATGATTAACCACATATCTATCATAAGATTTTGTGATTTCTCAATGATTAGTGAGTAGTTCTTTACTCAGCAAATGGTTAGGTAGATTAGGGTGATTAGATGGTTGATCTTGATGTTTAGGGATTAGATATCTTATATCATCATTCATTAGGTGTTCTTAATGCTAGATTTGTCTTGACCATTCAAGTTTAGATCATAGGTGTTTTATTGCCCGAAAGGTGTTCGATGAAATGCTTGAACCAACTATTGAATGCTAAATGAAGCCTAACCAATACATTGTGTTAGTTAGTTTAGCGGCTGATTATGGATTAGAACATAAGGCTTCTTGATTGTGTAATTATCCAAGAGATTGTTTTAGTTGCATGATTAGGAAATGGATTAGTGCGATGAAAGTGGATTAGTCTAATTAAGGGAATCTTAGACCAAGGATTAGCATTGAGTTTATAGTAATAAGCATCATGAGATACCATTTGATCACCCAAGTCAATAAACTTTGCCCATTTGTTTAGGCTTTTAATCTTGATTTACACTTTAATATTTTGTTGCTTTTGCTTAATCTTGTTGACTTTTATATTGTTGACTTTTGGAATTATGCATGATTAAGTGTTTCAACTCTAGTGATAAAATAAATCAATTGTTGAGACAAATCTTAGACGGTCAAGGGAAGAATGCAATTGAGTTTAGACTTTTCAAGAAAGACATTCATGCAAAAACCGATGATCTCCATACCAAGATTGAAAGCATGACTTCTCATTTGAAAGCTTTAGACAATAAAGTTTCAAAGTTTGATGATGTCTATGCTCATCTAAAAGTATTTGACAATCAAGTAGCTCAACTCGCTTACTCTTCAAAAAGACCAATGGGACAACTTTTTGAAAGTTCAGAATCAAGCCACAAAGAGTATGTAAATGCTGTCACTCTAAGAATTAATCATGAGTTGCCACCACATATTCTCATTGAGGACAATGAGAAACAAGTTGACGAGGGTAGTCATTCCTATTAAGGATGAAGCGAACTCCAAAGACAATATTGTGGAGGCAAAAGAGGAAAAAGAAAGAGTTGAGGCCTCTAAGAGAAAGATAACTAATGGGGAGAAAGACTCAATATCCAAGGCATTTACCTTTGAACCTCCTTCTTATGAGCCTAAGCTACCATTTCCTGGAAGGTTCAAGAAGGAATTGATTAAAAAGTATAGAGCTCAATTTGAAGAGAACATGAAGGAGGTAGAAAAGGTAATGCCAAAGATTGAAGAATTCTTGGCAAACCCTCAAAATAGCGAGTTCTTAAAGGATGCAATTAAAAAGAAGCTGAAGAATTTGGAAGGAATGGTGAAGTTTACACATGAGGTTGATGCAAAGAATGAAGATCCAAAGGAAGCAATACCTAAAAAGCTTAAGGATCCGAGAAGTTTCACTCTTCCTTGTACTTTGGGACCTTTCAAATTTGAGAAGAACTTATGTGACCTTGGAGAAAGTGTGATTCTTATACCACTATCAGTAGCAAAGAAGCTTAATCATACATCTTTCAAACCTTGTGAAATCTCCTTGGTACTTGCGGATAGGTCCATCAAAACTCCGGTTGGATTTCTAGAAGACATTCCGGTGAAGATAAGGGATGCAAATGTGCTCACTGATTTTGTTGTCATTGAAATGGAAGGAGAACCAAAAGACCATCTCATTCTAGTAAGGCCTTTTTTATCCACTACTGGAGCAAAGATTGATGTGAAGATAGGGACGATTGATCTCCACATTGGGAAGAACCAAGCTCAAAGGTATGACATCATAGGGACAAAGAAGAAACCCACCATTGATGGACAAAACTATTGGGTAAAAACAAGAGATGCTTTTTTCTATTGAGAGACTTTAAGAAGCTAACAATGGTAAGACTAGTTTCAAAGGTTAAGAGAAGGAATACAAAGCTTTATATGGGTTGAGATGGAAGTTAGTTGATAAAGGAGGTCCTACAATCCCTCCAGATCCCTCTCAAGCTTGATTGAAAAAGGAAAGTCAACCTTAGAGACTAAAAACAAGCTCACTTGGGAAGAAGTCACATGTTATCCTTTGTACATATCCTTTTATTTAAGTTTGCTTCTAGTTTTTGAAGTTTATTTTGGTATGATTTTTGGTATGTTGACTTTTGGGATAGTTTGAGTGTTGATTTTTTAGGTTTTATGGTGAACATAAGGCTCAAGGATGTATACCGGTTTCAAGTACCGGGTTTGACAAAACCAAGCTTCAAGTCATCTAAAGATGAAAAAGGAAAAGGAATTGCAAAGAATAATCCTAGGATTGTTCCAATACCCTCTTTTACTGAGGTACCACTTCTCACCTTGTAAATACATACATTTTTAGCTTGTATTTCTCTCTTTTATCCCATCATCCGGATTCTTTTTCACACAAGGGATCATGTGAATTAAGTTTTTGGGAGGGACCGTAGCTAATCTAATTTTGATTTTTGATCTTATCATGCATTGTTTCATTGTGAATTGCTAAGTTTTACAAAAACCCATAAAAATCGAAAATTTTCAAAAATCTTCAAAACATTGCATTTAGCTTCATTTCATTCTTATCTTAGGTTGCATTTAGTTGCATCATTTGCATAGGAAGCCAATGATGATAATGCCTTGTAAAGCCTAAGCTCTAGCCTTTTGAATTAGCATCTAAAGTGTGATGGATAGGATTGAGCATTCTAGTAGTCTTGAAAAGTCTTGAAGTTCTTGTGGTGGATCTTGCAATTTGAAAATCTATTGGTAAAGTCTCGAAGCTTTGATAGTTCTAGGTTATCTTCATAAATATTTGGACTTAATTTGGATAACTAATTAGCTTTCTCAATGGATATCTTGATGTGTTTCAAGGCGTAATCATTTTTATAACAATTTAGTCACCCTAAAACCAAAACACTTGTGGCTAAACCGGTCATTCTTATTTTTTGGATGATTTCCCTCTCCACCATAAAACTCAATTACCCAAACACTTGCAAATTTCTCTTCTTTAGTGATTGATCGGCAAAAACTCAAGAGTATTAAAGGCGACAATTGAACACTTCCATTTAGCTAGATTGATGATATCATCTAGCTCTTATGAAGGGTAGTTAGAAATGGGAATGTTGGGTATTGGGAAGATCTTAATAGTTTTGGGGTTTAGCCATGGGAATAATTCTAGTTCTTGCTCAAAAGAGGGAAGGATAGAATCAGTTTTGGTGGTTTAAGCTTCAAAAGAAGATGTTTGGAGAAGTAAGAAAAAGAAAGGTAATGATGAATTTGAGAAAGTGAGACAAGTCTCCACTAGACTAGAAAGAAAGAAGAAATGTTAAGAAGCACCTAAGAAAAAAGCTCTAAGTTGAATGAAAAGAAAGCTAGGAAAAGACTGCAATATAAAATAAAATTAAAAAAAAAGAAGAAAGTGACTAGCCTAAGTAATTTATTGATTACAAAAGAGCTAATGCAAATTGATGTAGTACATGAGGAATATGATTAGTGGAGAAAGAATGAAAGTCTAAAGAATGGTAAGAAAAAAAAATGGTTGGATTAGGAGATTTAAATTTGAAAAGAATGGTTAGATTCATTTAAGAACGGGTAAAATAAGACTTAGATTTTTGGGAATGATTAGAAATAGAAGTTGGGAGATTGTATGCCCCATTTTCCTTGGTCTCATTTTGATTTTGCTAATTCAATCACTCCCTTTTGAGTGATAGCCCAACGATTGAGTGTAAACCTTCTCTTGATGCATTGGAATCCCCTTTCGACCTCACCAATTGTAACTTTTAAGTTATCTATTTGAGCATGTTTCACTTATAAAAAGAATTTGAATGTAAGAAGATAACTTGGACTAGATAGGTGGATCGCTTGCCTTTGGTAATAAAATGGATGGTGAAAATGCTTGGATGATTTGATGAGTAGAGATACTGGTTTGGGATTGATGATGTATCATGTTTTGGATGTTAGTTCACTAGGATTTTACTTAATCTTTTGGTTCCAAGGCTTCCACCTTCAAACCTCTCTCTCTCACTTTCCTTTTCGGGTTGCTTGAGGACAAGCAAAGGATAAGTTTGGGGGGGAGTTGATATATTACGTTTTTAACACATTTTATCTCTTATTTTGCATACATTTTAAGTAGTTTTGCATTGCATATAGGTTAGTTTAGCACACATTTGCATCGCATTTCATTTGTTCAGGTGTTAGAAGTGGAGGAACCGAAAACGCGGATCAAAGGAGCTTAAAGGATTCAAGAAAGGGTGGAAACGAGCTGTACCGATTTAATGTACCGGTTTGGAAAAACTGGTACAGGTGGAGAAAGCATTTTGAGGGGCATATCAGTTTAATGTACCGGTTTGGACAAACTGGTACGAGCAAAAATCAGAGACCTGAAGCTAAGCATTGGGATGGTGTACCGGTGTGTCTAAACCGGTACACACGAAGAAAATCTATATCGGTTTAGCGTACCGGTTTGCCCAAACCGGTATCGGTCAGAAAAAGTCAACCTTTGACTTTCCCTTTTTGGTTTAAACCCATTTTTAATTTGGTAAACCCAACTTTTTCTGGGTTAACCCAAGACATCTTTAGGATACTATTTAAACTTTTTTACCTAAGTTTTAGGGATATCATCATTTAAGCTTTATTTTCTCTAAGAACTTTGTAATCTTTTGATTCTTATTTCTATTTTGAGTTTGATTTCTTGCTTTGTTTACTCCTTTCTTATCAAATCTTCTTCTAATTATGATTAACCACATATCTATCATAAGATTTTGTGTTTTCTCAATGATTAGTGAGTAGTTCTTTACTAAGCAAATGGGTTAGGTAGATTGGGGTGATTAGATGGTTAATCTTGATGTTTAGGACTTAAATATCTTATATCTTCATTCATTAGGTGTTCTTAATGCTAGATTTTTCTTGGTCATTCAAGTTTAGATCATATGTGTTTTATTGCCCGAAAGGTGTTTGATGAAATGCTTGAACCAACTATTGAATGCTAAATGAGGCATAACCAAGAGATTGTGTTAGTTAGCGTAGTGGTTGATTATGGATTAGAACTTAAGGCTACTTGATTGTGTAATTATCCAAGAGATTGTTTTCGTTGCATGATTAGGAAAGGAATTAGTGCGATGAAAGTGGATTAGTCTAATTAAGGGAATCTTAGACCAAGGATTAGCATTGAATGATAGTAATAAGCATCATGAGATACCATTAGATCACTCAAGTCAATAACCTTTGCCCATTTGTTTAGGCTTTTTAATTTTGATTTACACTTTAATCTTTTGTTGACTTTTGCTTAATCTTGTTGACTTTTATATTGTCGACTTTTGTTGATTTTTGAAATTATGCATGATTAAGTGTTTCAAAACCATCCAAATCTTATTAGCTTAGACTAAATATGATTCTCATAGGACTATTGTGCTAATTTCTCCCAGTTTGGATTGATCCCTAAGTACTTCAATGATATATGAGTAGCCTTAGGATACTTGTTAGATAAAAATTGAAAATTCTTGTTTATCACCTTAAACAATTGATATCAACATTTTGGTGGTCAAAAACAGCGGCAGATAACAGACGAGGCTTTCATTGGTTAGCTTGGGATCGAGTTTCAATTTCTAAAGCTGAAGGGGGGTTGGGATTTAAAGGAATTGATCAATTTAATAATCCACTTATAGATAAACAAATTTGGAGGATTCTCCAATATCCTGAATCTTTAATGGCAAGAATGTTCAAAGGACATTACTTTCCTTTCTCATATGTGTTTGCAGCATCTCAAGGACACAACCATCATTTTGGATGGAAACCATTACTATATGGCTAAAAGTTATTGAAGTTGGGAGTTAGATTTCATATTGGTAAGGGTGACTCATTCAACATGTGGAATGACTCATGGCTACCTTTACATCCACCTCAACATCCTCGTCCTCGACAACCAGATTTGCAATCTCCTCTTCAGGTATGCTGTCTAATTGACAACTTAAATGAGTGGCATGTTGACAAACTTACACAATGGAATCATGAGGATGATATCCATAACATCCTGTCGATCGAACTCCCTAGTATAAAGGTTCCAGATAGGCTAATTTGGGCATATGACACAAATGGATGTTATAGTGTTAAGTCAGGTTATTGGGTGGCCACTCACATCACCAACAACCACGCTGATGTAACAAATACACATGCACTAATATCGAAAAGTTGGAGGCATGGAGACTATACTTCATATTTTGGAAACAAAAATTTGATGAACTTCATTTGTAGTGGACATCAAGACAATCAAATAAGACAGCGCATATCCTTGCTCGAAATCAATTAACAAACACTATACCATTTACCTCATTTTTTTATGTACCTCCTTGTATCGGTGATGTTTTACATGATGATTATTTTTTATGCTCTGTTTAATTAATGAATTAATTCGTGATAAAATAAAATAAAAATTACAGTTATTAGGTTTTTCTGTCTTCCACTCAGACTTCTAATGCATTATTAAACGTATTTTTATTTTTATTGACTATTGTTATTTTATAAATTATTTTATTATTAGTTGATTTATTTGTTATATGAAAATTCTCAAACATGTTAGTGTGTTGAAAACAAGCAAATAATGGTAAAATAAAATACAATTTCTTCAATACATAATTTTGTTAATTACTAAAATAATAACTAGTCAAAATGAAAACTGTTAAAGAAAATCAATCCCTCTCTGTTCAAATTGCCAATAAATTGAAGGTAGTCGCCATGAAACTTCTCACAACTCAAAAAGCATTAACAGTTATGGCAGATATCTCAGGAAATGGAAATGGTGAGGCTAGAGAAGAAGTAGTAGTGGTGAATCTCAAGGAAGAAGATGAACATCATCAAGAAGTTATTTTTGCAATACCCATCAAGAAACAAGATTCTCTCCTCTCAATCTCTGTCCCTTTCTTACAAAAGGTTTTCACTTGAAAGCTATTCTTCTTGGAACACTAATTTTTATTTTAAGGCATTTTCAAAAATATCATTAAAAAATGAGTATATTCCAAAAATACCACATATTCTTAATTTGTTTTAAAACTACTACAGCTTTTTTAAAAATACCATAAAAAAATTTTGTTTCAAAAATACCACAATTTTGAAATAGCGTTGAAACTTCAAGTTTAAATGCTAAACCCCAAAACCAAACTTTACCTCCATTAAAACTAAACCATAAATTCTATTTAGTGAACTAAAACCCTAAAATTTAATTTCTAAACCTTTAAAATACATTTTGTTAAAAAAATAATTTAATAGTATTTTTAGAATTTTTATAAATGTGTGATATTTTTGAAATTTGAACATATTTTAAGGAGTTTCTAAAATTGCTCTGTCGATTTTTTATATAAAAAATCGCTCTGCTTTTTAATCCTCTGTTTCAAGACATTTATCTGAGAAGTGAAGTACTCTGTTTTTTCTTTTGCTCTGTTTTTTAGTTAATGGCGGAGATTCTTGGAACATATTTTTTGATATTCGCCGGTTGTGCATCGGTGATTGTAAATGCACAACACGAAAATGTAGTGACACTTCCAGGGATCGCCATAGTTTGGGGACTAACAGTAATGGTACTTGTTTACTCTCTCCGCCACATCTCCGGTGCTCATTTTAATCCAGCCGTCACCATCGCCAGCGCTTCTTGCCGACGTTTTCCTCTCAAACAGATCTTTACTTACACAAACATATAGTGACGGATCTAGAAATATTTTCTTATTGGAAGCATATTATTTTTCTTTTTCGCTAATCAAAATATTATTAATTATCAAATCTGCTATAATAATGATATTGTACCAAATATATTTGAAAACAGAAGCTAATAAATAAATGCAAAATACAAAAAAAAATATTGAACTTCATTTAAAAAAAAACTATTGAAGAAAATAATTAAGATATTTTATATGGTTTTTTGTGGTATTTTTGGCGTAAAATATTTAAATGATATTTTAGATACCCTAAATGTATAATATATTTGTCTCAAAATTTAGCTTTGATAGTATTTTGTAAAATTACGAAATTCTTAATGAAAGATATGTAGTTAACCTTAGTGTTTTATTTTAATGATCGGTCAAGTTTTGTGTTTTTTTTTGAAGTGTGAGTTTTAGTTTGATGAACACACTAAAGAATTACATTAGTGTCTTGTGTTTGGTAGGTCAAGTATGGCTAATGTTTGATTGCATTGCAAGAATAGATGAATATCAATATTTATAGCTAAAACTAGCTTTTTAATACACTATAAAAGTTTCAAATCTTTTAAAAAATGTTAAAATACTTACCATGCAAGTTTTTGTCTCCTTATAACTTTTCCACGTGCTCAAAGTCCATCAAAATTCCAATATTGGATCCATATATAATGTAAAACCACACATTAATTAATTAATTTAATTTTACATGCTTTTTTCTCATATTTTAGGTTCCGGCTTATGTTATATCACAAGTAATCGGAGCGACACTCGCGGCTGCGACATTACGACTATTGTTCGGTCTGGATCACGATGTTTGTAGTGGAAAACATCATGTGTTGTTCATCGGAACATTACCATCAGGATCAAATTTACAATCGTTTGTGATGGAGTTTATCATAACTTTCTATTTAATTTTCGTCAGATTTGGTATCAGTACTGATAATAGAGCGGTTAGTATTTTACAATAATTCCACTAAAAAATACTGTAAAAATATGATGGCCTAGACCGTGTAAAATGTGGTACAACGCATAACTTCTAGAAGTTTTCTTTAAATTTTAAAATTCTAATTTTTAAAAAATAAATTACAAAATGGCTCAATTTTTTATAAAATTGTTAACTTTGTTTTTAAAAATTGAAGAAAAAATTGAGCTATCATATAGGTTAACTTTCTTTAGGGTGTTTATATTCTATTGTTTTTTTTTTTTATCTATTTCGTTTGTGTTATTCCCACTTCTTCAACAATTCAGTTAGACTATGTTTTCTTTGGTCATTGAACTTATGAGAAAGTAACTGATCCACTATTACCAAATTTTGTAAACAATTAGATCGGAGAACTTGCCGGCCTAGTCGTAGGATCAACGGTTATACTCAATGTAATAATTGCCGGGTAATTATTTCTCATTATTTTTCTAAAGGTGTTGAACTTGGATATTGGTTTAATTTTCCGATTTTCATATTGTTGGTTTATAAATAATTATGTCAAAGTAAAATATCGATGGTTTGGTTTATATTATTTTTAATCAATTTTAATTAGTATTTAAGATCGGTTTTTTTGAATTTTTTCGGTTTAGTTTTTGTGTATACACAAAAAAATGAATTTGATTTTTGAATTGATTATTTCACTTTGTTATGAATTAAATCGATTTAACTTTTTCATATTAAGTTACAAAAAAAAAACTTTTCCATATTGAGCATTTCTAATTAACTGTAGTTTATATTTTTCTTTTTTTATTATCATTTGAGACACAACATACCGGTTCAATAACCAGTTCGTGTATAATAGCTGGCAATTCCTACACGGTATAATAACCAGTTACTTACTACATATTTTTCTTTCTTAGCTATATTTTAAAATAATAATAATATGATTATGCTTAAAATTCTTATCAGACCGATATCAGGAGCGTCAATGAATCCAGGAAGAAGTTTAGGACCAGCATTAATATATGGTTGCTACAAAGGAGTTTGGATCTACATTGTTTCTCCAATTCTTGGTGCAGTTTCAGGTGCTTGGGTTTATAACATGGTTCAAAATACCAATAAACCATTACAAGAAATAACCAAAAGTGGTTCATTTTTAAAGAACGTGCGAAACGATATATAGCTCTCATTAAGTGAGTAAGAAGCTCATGTTAAATTAGTCATTGGAGGTAAAGTTGGATCAATTAGAAGTAACTATGGGAGTATTTTGTTTTATAATGTTTTTCATTGTATGTAATAGTTGATTCAACTTTGTTGTATTATCTTTCTATTTCATTTTAGTTGATGTTTTTAGTTTTTTTTGCGCATTAATCAATCAAATACAAATTTTTATTTGAATTATCTATTTTTGATAAACATTATTGCTTAAAGCTAATTAATTTAATTAGTAAAAAAATACCACAATATAAGTTTATTATGTTCTAAATATACCACATTCTCAATTGTTTCAAAAAGTCATTAAAATGTTTTTTTCCAAAAATACTACAAACATAATTTGAATTTTAAGTATTTACAATTAAATTGTTGGGTTTGATTTTGTAACATCATTGACCGTCCCAGCCTGTGATCCCCGGCTCTCTCGGCCCTTGGGCCTTACTACTATCTGACGACCAAGTATGTTACTCCGAGAGACTTTAGAGACTTGATTGCTAGTCCTTCATATCACACAAGATTTTCTCCATGCTTTTTCCTCACTCACAAAATTCTGAAAAATGACTTTCTTGAAGGGCACCCATCCTTATATTGCTCCAGCGTAAGCACGATTAACTCTTTGGATCAGCGACCGAAAAAATAAGTGCACTTTAGTGACATAGATAGACAAATCAATTCTCTTAAGCTCTTGCCATGCATTACCTTTTTTCTATAAACTGGGATGTTACAGATTTATTGACTTAATTATAAGATTTAATTGTAAAAGGATTAAAATTTAGTTTTAAAAATTCAAAGATTAATTAAGTTTAAAAATAATTTTATGATATTTTTAGAATTTTTATATTTATTTGATATTCTTAAAATAGTTGAGAATATATTGAAAGTAGTTTTTTTCCCCACAATATTAAAAGTAGTTAATTTGGAACTCGTCAAAGGAAGCAGAAAACTTCGTACTCACATAATTGGGCAAGTGTTGAATACCTTGTCTAAAGCTTTAAAATCAGCCACGAGTCACATTGTCATAAAACATATTGTCCACGTCATATTTTCTTCTATACAAAATCAATTCTCACTTACAAGACCAAAACACAAAAACCAAAAATAAACAACACAAGAACACAAAAGCTTTTCTTGAAATTGTTTAAACAATGGCGTCAAGTGATAAAATTCCGGTAGCTTGTCCGGCGAGTAGCGGAGACGGTAAGGAGCCAATAGGAGATCCGACGAAGACTATGACCGCGATGATCGACAAAGGAACGGCTATGATGCAATCTTTGAAACCAATAAAGCAAATGAGTCTAAATGTGTGTTCATTTGCTTGTTATAGCCATGATCCTAGTCGTCAGATTGAAGTTCATATCTATGGCCATCGTGTAAATCAGGATTTTCTTCAATGTGCTGTTTATGATTCTAATTCATCTAAGGCTCATCTCATAGGTACATTATATTTCGACCTTGCTTGTTTGAATTCTGGAAAAAAACCACAAAACTTTCTAGGGGGTGCAGAACCGCCTTGAAATTTTGGGGTTTAAAACAAAATTGAAAAATTGAGGCTAATATTTCATATATTTGTTTTTGGAGCTACTATATATATAAAAAAATTAAATTTTGGGGTCTATAAAATATGAGATCGAACTTATAAAAGCGAGGGCTATAGGTGAATGTTTCATTTTGATGTGCCAAGAACCGGCCCTGTAGGGTGGACAGTTAGTTTATTCCGTTCGGTTTGTTCGGGTTTCGATTAGTACAATTTTTTGTTGAATTAACCAAAATATTTTTTAGTTCGGTTTGTTTTGTGTTGTTATTATTTTTTAGTTCGGTTTTTTTGTGTTGTTATTAAACGAAATATATTTTGGTTTGATTACTTTTTTTGATTTTTCGGTTAATTTTAGCAAATTCGATTCGATTCGACTAAGTCAATGTAATATAAAATATAAATTTTTTGTTCGTTTGGTTTGTTATCGACTAATAAAACCGAAAACCAAACTAAAATTTAATTTCTACCGATCGGTTTGCTTTTAATCGAGTTAAACCTATATCGAATTAACCAAACATGGGTTCGGTTTGATTAAAATGCTCAAATCTAAAACTTCCAATTGTTATTAAAATATATTTTTAAAAAGATAACGCAAAGATAACCAAGATTATTGAATTTATAATTATGGTATAAATTCAATGGTTAAAAGAATTTAGGGTTTAATTTCGAGTATTTAAAATTATAAATTTATGGTATTTTAAAATTAATAGTTTATAATTTTTTTTTTTTTTTTTTTGATGTAGTGTTTTTGGAACTAACATCCAAAATAATAGTAGTACTTTTAAAAGATTAATCTCATGCCAGAAAAATGTAGAAGATTAAATGTGTTCTACGTTGACTATTGAAGCTTTTGTTATAAATTAGAATTTACGAATTAAACTTTTTATTTTATTATATTATATTATATCTCTACTTCTCTAGGGATTGAATATATAGTGTCAGAGAAGTTATTTGGAAATCTCTCACCGGAGGAACAAAAGCTTTGGCACTCTCATGACTATGAGGTTCATAATTGTTGATACATTTTCAATAGAAGTATTATTTATTAAAGATTCAAAAAATGATAATCAAGATTGTGTTGTGTGTAGATACAAATGGCTCTTCTAGTAACTCCAAGGATCCCAGAGCTTGTTGCCAAGCCAGAACTTAAAAATCTTGCAAAATCTTATGGAAAATTTTGGTGTACATGGCAGATCGATCGAGGTGATTATACATATCTTTTAAGTAATAGTAAATCAAGCCACATAATTTACATGAGATATCAATTTAAATAATTATGTTTTTTTCTTAAAAAAGATAGGAGTGGACATTTATATTTATGGTTTGGTGGTTTGGTTTTTTTGGATTTTTGGTTTTATAAAAAATTAAAACCGTTTGAACCCATTTAGAATATGGTTTTCGTTTCGGTTTAATTTCAATTTTCTGTTTTTATTACGATCTATTTTTATTTTAAAAAGTTAAAATTTACATAAATAGTGATTTTGTTTGAAGTTTCTTTATTTAATTAATAGGTAAAAATACACTTTTAACAAAATTTTCTATATTTTCAATTCTTTTTAATTTAACCAAAAATAGTTTCGGTTTAATTTTTTTGGTTTTTTTGAAAGTTTGGAGAACACCACACACGTTTATCAAACAACAAAACTTTGTTATTTATTTCTCAAAATCTTTACAAGTAGTTTCTTTATACACTTGTAATGTAAGTTACCCTACTGATACACTTACACGATTCTGAC
>OVBE01005185.1:0-22219 GCA_900406425.1 Iberis pinnata | reverse complement strand
CCAGTAATTCGCGCTATCGTGGAGTGCTATCAATACTACTTTTTCTTGTAGTGGGAAGACCTAGTACTGTCAACTGGGGCCTAGGAAATCATGGAGAGTCCAGTGCATCTACCATATTTGTCAAGGCAATAGTGGGGTACAACCAAGAGCAGACAGGACCAACAACAGCCAAAAGGAAAATTGGTGAGGTCTCAGGGACCATGAATATCTCTCGAAAGATCCGGAGACATAAACCAAAAACGAAGTCCAAGATGTACAAACCATGTAGCTATTGTGAGGAGTATGGGCATACTTGGAATGACTGTTATTGGTGGGGTGACAGAATATTTCGAATACTACATCATCACGACTATCATGTTGACAAACGATACAGAGACAAAGTCTGGGTGAGAAAAAAGTTTATGTATTGTTACTCAACTTTGAGCTCTGAAATCAAACAGGAGGTTCGACAGAAAAAATCCTGGTATTTTGATAGTTGTTGTTCCAGGCACATGACAGGTCAAACAGAGGCCTTGAAAGATCTTAAAGTTGCCAATATATGTAAGGTTACTTTTGGAGGGGGAGCTAAAGGTAAAATCAAAGGACGAGGAGATACCTGCGGAAAAAACAATCCAAAACTTCAAAATGTATACCTGGTTGAGGGGCTAACAGCTAATCTGATCAGCATTAGCCAACTCTGTGACGAGGGCTTAGCAGTAACTTTTACCAAAAACCAGTGTCAAGCTGTTGATGAAGTAGGTGATGTGAAGCTTCAAGGAAAAAGAACAGGAAGCAACTGCTACATGTGGAAACCAGAAGAACGATGGGTTACTGCTACAGCAACCAGTCAACTGGACCTCTGGCACCGAAAATTGGGGTATGTGAATGTCAGGACATTGCTAAAACTGTCAAACAATAAGATGGTGTGGGGTTTACCTAAGCTAAAAGGAGATGACAAGTTTGTGTGTGGTCCTTGTTCATATGGAAAACAAATAAAGGTACATCATCCAAGAGTCGCAGACATCACTACAAAGAAACCGTTGGATGTAGTACATATGGATCTAATGGGACCGATACAAGTAGAAAACATTTCTGGAAAGAAGTACATTTCTGTACTTGTTGATGACTTCACAAGACCCACATGGGTCATATTTCTTAGAGAAAAATCAGAGACCTTGAATAGCTTCAGGATTCTGGCTTTACAGTTAAAAAACGAGAAGTGTTGTATAAAGACAATCATAAGTGACAGGGGAGGTGAGTTCCTGAACGAAGCTTTTTGAAAAATTATGTGCTGATCAAGGTATAACTCATCAGTTGTCTGCACCAAGGACACCCCAACAGAATGGAGTTGTTGAACGCAAGAACAGAACACTACGAGAGATGGCTAGGGCTATGCTTCATGCAAACCAAGTGGCCAAACACTTCTGGGCGGAAGCTATTAGCACAGCGTGTCACATCATCAACAGAGTATATGTTAGGAAAGGTACTGCAACAACACCATATGAACTGTAGAAAGGGAAACCACCGAGTGTGAACTACTTCCATGTATTTGGGTGTGTGTGCTACATACTTAATGATAAAGATCAACTGGGAAAATTTGATGCCATAAGTGATGAAGGAATTTTCTTGGGTTATTCTGTCACAAGCACATCGTATAGAGTCTATAACAAACGTACCAAAGTTGTGATGGAGACTGTGAATGATGTGTTTGATGATCTTCAGCATATCACTGAAGGTATCACTAACCTAGAACTCTCTGTATCAAGGCAGACAATCGGACAGGATCCCATTGGAACAGGAGTTGTGGTAGAAATAGAAGAAGTTACTACGGATACAGAAGATCTGATGGTGGACCAACCAAGTGTTCATCGTAATCACTCAGAGAAAGATGTTATTGGTAAAGTCATTGATGCTAGAGTGACTAGGCAGAAGAAGATCAATTTCAGAGAAATGGTTGGGTATTCATGATTTGTGTCTACAATAGAGCCAAAGTCACATAAGGAAACATTGGAAGACGAATACTGGATTGGATCAATGCAAGAGGAACTTGAGCATTTTGAAATGAGTAAAGTGTGGAAATTAGTGCCTAGGCCTAAAGATGTCAATGTTGTGGGGACCAAGTGGATCTTCAAGAACAAGATAGATGAAATAGGCCATGTGGTATAGAACAAAACCAGATTGGTTGCCCAAGGGTACTCACAAGTAGAAGGAATCGACTTTGATGAAACTTTTGCTCCAGTTGCTCGTCTTGAATCTATTCGGTTTTTGTTGGGTATGGCATGTGTCATGGGATTCAAACTACACCAAATGGATGTCAATAGTGCTTTCTTGAATGGTGTAATTAAGGAAGAAGTATATGTGGAACAGCCAAAAGGTTTTGAAGATGTAGATCACCCTACTCATGTGTATTGACTCAAGAAAGCTTTGTATGGGTTAAAGCAAGCTCCCAGAGCATGGTATGAGAGGCTAACAATCTTTCTTCTGGAGCAAGGATACACGCGTGGGACTATGGACAAGACATTATTTCACTATAACAGAAATCATGAGTTTTTAGTTGTTCAAATTTATGTAGATAATATCGTGTTTGGATCTACAAGTGATCCACTTGTTGCTGACTTTGCTAAACGCATGAAACAGGAATTTGAGATGAGTATGTGTGGTGAACTGACATATTTTCTTGGCTTGCAGGTACAACAGCAGGAGGATGGAATTTTCATATTCTAGAGTACTCACGCCAAGAATTTGGTAACAAGATTTGGAATGGACTCATGCAAGACTGCCAAGACACCAATGAGCACTACATGAAAATTGTCCAAAGATGAGCAAGGAGAGGATGTTGTTCAAAAGCTGTATCGGGGTATGATCGGAAGCCTGTTATATATCACTGCCATCCGATCTGACATCAGTCTTAGTGTTGGAGTATACGACAGATATCAAGCACAACTGAAAGTGTCACGTCTACAAGCTCTCAAAAGAATTGGTAAGTATGTGAAAGGAATAGTTAATCTCGGGTTGTACTACACCAAAGATAGCAATCCAAACTTGGCAGGATACTGTGATGCCGATTGGGTAGGTAGCCTAGATGATAGGCGCACTACAAGTGGTGGGGGATTTTTTCTGGGGAACAACCTGATTTCTTGGTTGAGCAGGAAACAGAACAATGAATCTCTCTCAACCGCAGAGGTTGCGTACATTGCTCTTGGGAGCTGTTGCATAGAGTTATTGTGGATGAAACAAATGAGTAATGACTATGGATATGCGATTGGTCTGATGCTAGTACATTGTGATAATCAGCGTGCCATAAACATCTCAAAGAACCCTGTACAACACTCAAGGACCAAACACATGGATATAAGGCACCATTTTATTAGGGAATTGGTTGAAGAAAAGGTTGTCATGGTTGATCATGTGAGCACAGAATTGCAGCTCGCTGATAGTTTTACCAAGCCACTGGATTTCAATAGATTTGTTCACTTGCGAAAATCTATTGGAGTCTGTGATCTCTGACATGTTGTTTCAACAAGTGAGGTGTGTTTTGGTAGCTTAACATGATAAGTATTAATGTACTAACTTGATGAACAGTGAAAAAGAGCTGCTTGTCATACCGTCCCTTGTGAGCACACGTACAGTTGAGTGGATCTCAAGGAGGTCAAAGAGCTAAGGATACAAAAAAGGGAAGGCTGAGACTATAACAACTCGAGTTTCATATTCCAACTTTATTGTGCCTCCCCACAGAAATCCCAGCTGCCTTGAGATCCATCAGAAGGTTGAAAACGTGGTTTCTTACTAGATTAAGACATGCCAGTGTGAAAGACTAGTCACTGTTATATCACATCAATGTTTCCGTTGTTGAGCTCTGCACACACTTTCACTCTGTTACATGCACATGATTCAGTTAGGTGGTAGGTAACTCACAATGTCGTGCACAGTCTTCTATAATTTTTTTTTAAAAATTGCTCTTATTGATCACCATGGTTTCTCTTTCTTCTGACCATTCTTTAATATCAAGTGGTTGCTCAAGTTTGACGTGTGGTCTCTTAACAGGGTTCTGAGTAAGGCTCATTTATTTTGCAATGTACTTTGTGTTAACCATTCGTCATGTTTCTATTGAAATTGTTGACACAGTGTCAGGTGTGGTGTGGCCCATTCGGCTTTTGTGCTCGCTTCACAATAAGACGGTTGGCGGGAAAGAGACGGTTGCACTTCTAGAGTTACATTTTCTTTATAAACTGTCACATCGTTTCGGCTGCTCAATAATCAAACAACAACGAAAAAAAACCTTGTTCTTCCCCAGCACCATGAATCGCTTCATCTCTGGTATTTCTCGACTGGTGAAGCATGATATTACTCTTCCGCCGGCATCCTCATCGTCTGGTTTTGATTCCGACACTCACTCCGCTGAGTCTGTTTCTGTTCCAATTTCTCCTGCGGCAACTGCACCTTATGACTTTCGAACTCTTACTTTGGTCCTTCACTAAGTGAATCCAGCGCTGTTGTCTGGTCAATCTATTGCCTCAACCACATCATCTCCTGATCATGCTTTTCATACTCCGGGTGCGGGTAATTCTGAGCCACCACCATCTCAAAATCGGGTGCATGCAGACACTATTTTGGCCTCAAATTCTCGGCCCAAGCGCCGCCCAGTGGCTCCTAGTCAGAATATCCGCCGTACACGCTCTTGTTCTCTGGCTTCTACTCTTGTTCCTCCACCTGTGTTTGACATGACTCGCTTCTTCTCTGATCTCTCTCATAATTGGTATGATTTCTTTCACACTATCTCTCTGTTTCCTGAACGTAATATCGATCTTACTGTGTTTCCTGCCCACATTGAACCAATGCTTCACACTTTTGGCTGTCTTAACACCATTGTTGGCTTACCGGAGTTCGTTCACCCGGTTGTGTGTGAATTCTGGGCACATCTACCACATAAGCGTACCGAGCTCACTTCTATGATGATATGGGTTCGTGGTCATTTCTATGCATTCTTGGAAACTCATATTAATCAGGCCCTCAGGTTGTCTGATTTGGATGATCATAAGTTTGAAGCAGTTCCAAATGCAGTTTCTTAAGACACTCTGGCAGCGTTTCTCATTGACGGCATTGTGACTTCTTGGGATGATCTGAAGGCCACACACTTTGCTCCTGACAAAGCTGCTCTGTACAAGATCTGTTTCCATAACTGGCTGCCCACCAAGAACACTACTTACAAGATCGTGTCTCGTGCTCGCTTGGTCTATCGGATTTTTCATGGGATCCCCATTGATTTGGGGCGCCTGATCTATAATCAAGTTCTGCAGAGAGGATATGAGCCAGACACCAAGTATTATTTGTCGTTTCCGTCTTTGATCTTTCGCCTGTCGCAACATCAACATCCTATGACTCTCAACGAGTCTGAATGCCTTCAAGCGCTTCTTGTGTATCGTATGGATCCACGTCTTGGCACTCCTACAGGCAATCCTGATTCCTTACGTCAGGCAGTCATTTAGGCCATACGCATTCTCCAACGTGCACTTGATTCAGGTAAGTTTTATACTCCTTTTACTCTGCTCTTGCATTTCGGTTATTTTTGACTGAGTTATGCTACCAAGCAGGGGGAGATCAGGCTGAACAGGATCAAAATGGTGAAGATGTAGATGCTGACCAGTGATTACTTAAGCTCATTGACTAGTTTTTCTTTGATCTTTTGTATTAAGCAGAACCTTGGTTGATTTTGATACTGAACCTTTTGTTTTTGGTTGTCGTGTTTTGAACCTAAACTGTTTTATCCCTAGTTAGGGATTGGTATTTGTTCTGTTTGTTGACCATCATTTGTTTGATGCAATATCACATCTGTCTTGCAAAATTACGTTTGGTGTTGCTTGAATTATGTCTGTGATGCTTGATTATCAAACTCAGTCAAAAAGGGGAGATTGTGGATGCAAGGAATTGATGACACAACATCAAGAGGAATCTCAACTCAAAAAGGAGCGTGAACAACAATTTGGTGTTACTAAATGTTTTCAAGAATTGGAAGGTTGCGAATAAAGCAAAAGAGGAGATGAAGATTATGGAAAGACTTGAGAAAAGGAATCATATCAAGATGGAAAAGGAAACAAACTTAACGGTTTTGCGTGTGAAGGATTAAAGGGTGGGCAAGGTGAAAAAGAAGCTTGCGCCGCATAAAAGTGATATTGGGATTTTGGGTTGAGTGAGATTTGATCTTGGTGAGTTATTGGGTGAGAGTCTTTGTTTTGGTTTGTGAGAGTACAACAAAAGTGTATTAGAGAATAACTTGTGATATAAGAATGAAAAGAAACTCTTGTAATTGTATTATCAAATGTGAAATAAAGTTTTGTGTTAAGGGAAAATGTTGTCTCTGTTTTTCATGATTGATTTTTTTTTCTCTTTTTTTCTCGGTGGTTCCAAACTCCACTCCATTGCGTAGGAAATTATGGCATAAACGCAAGAGCGATCTTTCTCTTTCTTTCTTCTTCTTTTGTTTCTTTTTGTTTGTTTTTGTTTCTATCTTTCTCTAAAGCTAGCTTTTATACATGAATCAAAGAGAACCGACGTATGGCTAGGGGTGTCAAAATAGGTAAATGCTTTTGGGTCAACCCAATCCAAACCAACCCATATATCCAAATGGGTTTAAGTTTTGGGTTCTAATGGTTTTATGGGTCTAATGGGTTTATTGGATTGGGTTAAAATGAATTGGGTAAAATGGATTAATGAGATATCCATAACCAAACTAACTTTTTTTTAAAAAAATATTTAGTTTATTAAAAATGAAAATAAATTAATAAAGTTTCTTTTTCCAGAGAAAAATAATTTCGCGAAAAAGTTTCTGCCAAAAATTTTCCCATCCAAATTTCCAGTCACAAGTTTTCTCGTCATAAGTTTTTAAAACAAAAATTCTCCCATCAAAATTTTCCTGAGATAAACTTTTCTGCCAAAATTTTGTCGTCAAAATTTTCGTGTCAAAATTTTCCCGCAAAAAGTATTCCTGTCAAAATTCTCCGTCAAAAATTTTCCCGTCAAAAGTTCTCGTAGAAAATTTTCCCGCCAAAAAATTTTTCCTGCCAAAATTTTCCCGGGAAAAGTTTTCCTGTCAATATTGTTCCAGGAAACGTTTTTTAGGGAAAAGTTTTCGCGGCGAGATTTTCCCAAGAAAATTTCTCCTGTCAAATTTTCCCGTCAAAATTTTTTCTCCAAAATTTTCCCTGCCAAAATTTTCCCTTCATAATTTTTCCGCCAAAATTTTCCCGCAAAATTTTTTCATCAGAATTTTCCTAGGAAAGATTTCATGTCAACATTTCCATTGAAAATTTCTCTCGAAAAATTTTCATCTGATGATTTAAATGAAATTAGTGATATAGTGTTGATGATATAATTATGATGTCATAATTATTAATTATAATAATTATTTAAATAATAATTAAATTATAACGGGTAACCCATTAACACTCATTAACCCACTAATTTAAATAGGTAATGGGTTGATCCAACCCATTTGATTAATTGATTGAGTTGACTCATAACCCATTTAACCAATGGTATAATTGGATTTGGTTTGGTTGAGGTTGGTTTACCCATTTTGACACCCCTACGTATGGCGATCATTTTTTCTTTCTTTTCCCTAGATTATTAATTTATTTTTCTAATCTTTAAGATTTAAGATGTTTTGATATGATTGTTATGATTTTTTTGTGGTAAATGTATCAGTCTAAATCTATTACTCACAAAAAAACAAAAAAACAAAAAAACAAAAAAAACACATAAATATGTATGTAAAAAAATATTTAAAAGAAGAATTTCACAAAATACCAAACGCTTTTTTTGACCAAATGTTTTAATTCCAAAAACTAACAAAATTTCCTTAAAATTTTTTAGAATGTATATATATTTTTAATAGATTTATTAGTTTGAGTTTAGGATTTAAAATTAACTTTATTGTAATGATAATCTTACAAATATATAAATTTTCTATATATCATTTAAGATATTTATATAAGTTTAATATTTAGTATGCTAACCAAGTTAATAGTCATTTTTACACTATTTTTAATGGCAAATGTTAATTAACATTTGGAAAATGACAAAAGCGATTAAAGGCACCATGAAGCATTTTTCAAATTTTCTCTTAATATAAACATTAATCTACAAATATCTTTAAATTAGTGTGTAACATAAATTTTGTAAATATTATATTATAAGATTGATAATAATAGTTATAAGTAATAATTAAGATTTGGAATTATCCGAAATAAAAAATTGATTGTTAAATGAAAATTTCTGTCCATTTACGTTTTAAAATATCTTAGATATAAAAAGTACATTAAACTAAGTTTTAAAAATAATATCGGATCATCTATACTATTATTTAAGAAGTCGTCTGGTTTTCTCTCTAACGGGTCTTTCTCTCAGACGATCGGCAAAAGCTTCACCATGTCGGAGATGATTTCGTCTTCTTTTCTTTATATATCGATGATAGAGATTCGCTCTACTATCGATATTTTCTGTTATTTTCATCTGGGTTAGTTTCTTCTCTTAAAGAGATTTTGGACTTTATTTACCACTCAAGATCTTGGTTTTGGAATTAGGTAAGCTTTCCAAATGATCAGGCGATTGATACAGCTGATCAAATCTCAGGAAAAGGAAAGAATATTTACAGGGAAGGGATTTGCCTTTTATCTAGGCGATTTTTGGATTTACTTTTAGGAAATTTTGCAGATCAATTGCGATTTTCACAAATCTTGTTTGAGGAAAGTGTTTGTTCTTATATTGAAGTCTTGGGCTTCATTCTTAGGTATCAAAACTTTTCTAATATCTCTGGCTTTAAACAGATCTCTAATCCTTTTTCTCTCTCGTGCTTTATTATGTCTAAACAAAGTAACCTCATTCATGGTGCTAATGGAATTGGTCAATCGAGAAAAGTGCAACCACTCAAATTGCCAGACCTTGATAATTATGATTTAATCAGAAGTTTTGAAAAAACTTCAAAACTTTGGTTGGTCGTGTTCTGAACCTTACGGTTCAGAAACCGGGTGTGAAATAATTGGTGACGGTTCTACCAAGGGTATGGGCTTTTTCAGGTTATGTTCAATGATATGATCTTGGTGATGGAAGGTTTCGCTTTCGATTCAAAAAATAGGAGGATTTGGTTAAAGTTTTGGCTTTAAGGTCCTTCTACTTTGATCAATGGATGACCACATTAGATCGATGGATACCTAACAGTAGGCTTAATTATCCATCAACCATTATCTTTTGGATTTTGTTATTGGTGTCCCTGATATTTACAGGGTTGAGGCACTCTATAAGTGCCTTGCAGAAGAATTGGGTGTCTTTGTCATTGTTGACCTTAATGAAGGGAAGATTAGAGTAATCATGGATTGTGAGAAAGCTCTAATTTTCAACAGGGAATTAGAATTACCAAATGGTGATTTATTGAAGGTTAAATTTGAGTATGAGAATCTCCATGGTTTTTGTAGGCGATGCAAAAAGCTTACTCATGATGTTTTTGGGTGTCCATTATTGCAAAAAGAACTTGAAAAGAAACCTAACAAACCAAATGGTGGACCCCATAAATACATTAGATGAGCAGGTCAATCTAATGCAAGAGATGATTATTGGCAAGCTAGACAGCAAAACTCGGGAGAAGATTCCAGTAGGAACGGTGGACATACTGGTGGAAGACCACCGGTTAAACGCAAATTATTTGTAGAAGGACCAGTTTCTACTGAGCAAGGTGCTGGTGTGGCTAAAAGTTCGGTGGTGAACAATGGATTTTCCGGTCTGGTAACCGGCGACGGAGGGCGTGGAATAACTCTTAGGAATGATGTAGTTCCGAAATCCCAAAACGAACTGGTGCTAGGCACAGCCCAACATGGTGTTAATGGCCCATTTGTTTTACTACTAACAATGGTCCATGGAGAGATGGGCCATCGACTTAAAGAAAATTTGCAAGCGGCCCATTCTCATGAGATCCACTCGCAGGAGATTACAAAAGTTTATGGGCTAACTACATCTAATGGAATAATGGGTCAGGTGTCTAATGGGCTTCAGAATGAGATCATTGGACGTGAATTTGATGACCCTATCTCTCGACGTGAAGGTAAACAACCTTTAATGGAGGAAGGTTGGGCCACTGAGACTACTGGATCGGGCCTGGAACTTGAATTAGGGGAATTTACTGGAATCCATTTAGGCTTACAGAATTTTGAGGAATCTGTTGGGTTAATTAAAGATGAGGATATTAATGATTTTTTGAATTTTGATGAAGATTTCAGTCACATTAGTTTGCCAATTTTTTCAGGACAGAAGATTGAATTTTCGCAAAAAGGAATTGGTTCCGAGGCAAGATTGAAAAAGAGATCTTTATTTCGAGTGAGGAAAAAAGTTGAAAAGAAAGCTGTTTTCTTAACTAAAGCTTTACAAGTAAAAAAAATTGAACATTCCACTTTCCATGGGACCAAGTTGAAGACCTGAACTTCTCGCTTCTTTGGAATTTCAGGTGCAAATGTTGAGAAGTTCCCATCCTCCTCATAGATGGCTTTGCCAAAGGTAAAGGAGTCTGAGACGATTTTAGGCCAGTGATTGAGGAATACTACTAGGACAATGGATAAATGATTTTGAGCTGGAGTTGTCAAGAGGCGGGTAGCTTCTTGGCGGTTCAACGGTTACGAGAGATTCGACGAACAATTTTTCCCGGCCTTGTTTTTTTTTATGGAGACGAAGCAGAAGCGAGAGTTTCTACAAAATCTTCAAGCGCACTTAGGATATGAATTTTTATTTACTATTGACCCTTCTGGTCTTAGCGGGAGACTAGCCCTATTCGCTTTGCAAGAATTTAATGTTAAAGTTCTTTTTTTATAATAAAAATGTAATTGATACCTTGGTATCATTGGATGGGAATAAAGTTTTTATCTCTTTCGTTTATGGTCACCATGTTCAGTCTAAGCGAGATATTGTGTGGGAAAGACTAAAACTTATTGGTACAAATCGTACATGACCTTGGATTATGATTGGTGACTTTAATGAGATTGTTGACCATAGTGAAAAGCAAGGTACTCGAACACAAAGCAAAATTTCTTTTCTTGATTTTTGTTCAATGCGTCAGTGTTGCGGTATGATGGATTTTCCTTACAGAGGAAATAGTATGTCTTGGATTGGACAGAGAGGACAAAATACAGTTCGTTGTCGTCTAGACATGGTCATGGGCAATGAGGACTGGTTTGATCAGTTTACTTGGTCGCATACAGAATACTTACGATTTATGGGTTTGGATCACTGACCGATACTCTTTCATACGGCACAAAGGAAGATTATGTGTAATCGCCAATTTCGTTTCGATAAAAGATGGCTTGCCCAACCGAATTTTGAACACATTATTAAACAAGGTTGGCAAGGGGCTGATCCTTCTCTTCAAATGTTTATGGGGGAAAGAGTGAAATTTTGTCGTAGACGGATTTCAAAATGGCGAAAAACTGTAAATGCTAATTCTGGAGTTCAGTTGGAGAGCTGTCATGAACAAATCGATATTGCAATGTCTACTGATACGACTACTCAAGGGGAAATAGATGATTTATCCGCACAGTTACGACGTGCAATTATGGATGAGGAAAATTTTTGGAAACAAGAAAGTCGAGTGGCTTGGTTAAAAGAGGTCGACAAAAATACTAAATTTTTCCATGCATCAACGAAACAACGACGGGGTCATAATCGTATTTTCAGGTTTATGTTCAAATACCGAAATTTGGTTGGACAAAGAGAAAGACATTGTAGGTGAGGCGGTTAATTATTTTACCTCTTTGTTTCAAGCTTCAAATACTGGGGATTTCCAAGTGGTCTTAGAACCAGTTAATAGGTTGGTTTCACCGGAAATGAATGAAAGTTTACTTAAACCACTAACCGATATGGAAGTACGGGAAGCAGTTTTTGCATTGCACCTGGAGCATCTCCGGGTCCGGATGGCATGACAACATTTTTTTACCAACAATTCTGGCACATAGTGGGTAATCATGTAATAATGATGGTTCGCGATTTCATGATGACGAGATTGTTGGATCCACGTTTAAATGAAACGCATATATGTCTAATCCTAAAAACATAATTACCTCGCGCAATGATGGAATTCCTTCCAATTAATTTATGTAATGTCTGTTACAAGATTATTTCCAAGGTCTTATGCCAGCGACTAAAAGGTATTCTACTAAAAGTGGTTTCTGAGACTTAGTCTGCTTTTGTGATTGGACGTCTTATTACGGATAATATTCTCCTAGCACAGGAGGGGTTCCATGCCCTACACTCTACATCGGGTTGTATGAAGGGCTTTATGGCAATAAAGACGGATATGAGTAAAGCTTATGATAGAGTTGAGTAGGGTTTTCTACGCGCAACCCTCCTCCAGATGAGTTTTGCACCGCAATGGGTTTCTTGGGTTATGGAATGTATGACTACGGTGTCCTATAGTGTCTTAATTAATGGTAATCCCAAAGGAATAATTAGACCGTCTCGGGGTCTTAGGCAAGAAGATCATCTATCTCCCTTTTTGTTTATCCTATGTACGGAGGTCCTTATAGAAAATTTAAGGAAAGCAGAGATGGCTAAGAAAATATCAGGTATCAAGGTTGGAAGGGCTTCTCCGCCAATCTCACATCTCTTATTTGTTGATTATAGTTTTTTCTTCTGCAAGGCCACACTGAATCAGATCGATACGATTGCAAGGATTCTTACGCTATATGGTCAAGCATCATGACAATGTATAAATTTTGAGAAGTCTACAGTTATTTTTGGTAAGCGATTTCCGATTCAGGATCGCATATTACTGCAACACATACTAGGAATTTATCGGTATGGGGGATCAAGCAATTATCTAGGAATCCCAGAACAACTTAATGGCTCCAAGGCACAAGTGTTTGCATATGTAAGGGACCGTCTTAATACTAGGATAAATGGTTGGACTGCTAAATTCCTCTCTAAAGGTGGAAAAGAAGTTATGATCAAATTTGTTGCTCAAGCATTACCCACTTATGTGATGTCTTGCTTTAAACTACCAATGCAGTTGTTAAAAAAATTGGCTAGTGCAATAGCGGATTTTTGGTGGAATTCTAGTTAGGAATTCATTGGATTGCTTGGGATAGAATATGTTTACCGAAATACCGAAGGGGTTGAGGTTTTAAAGACCTTGAGAAATTTAATAATGCATTATTGGCAAAGATCCTATGGAGACTACATCAGAATCCACATTCGCTTTTGGCCAAAACTTTAAGGGGGAGGTATTTCCGAGGGAAACCTCCTTTTCAGGTGACAAAACCATCTCAACCTTCTTATGGGTGGCGAAGTATTTGGAACATTATTCCGCTGTTTCAGAAAGGAATTCAACGGATAGTTGGAAAGGGTCAACAAATTAGAATATGGTCTGATAATTGGATCCATGGAGGCATTCCTTGTCCTCCCCAAGCTCGGGGAGGTATGATGAATAATGATATGACTGTCTCCGATATGTTAGTTCCTAACACTAATATGTGGAATCGTCCAATGGTGGAACGACTGATAGAGCCACAGGACGTTGATGCAGTGTTAAGTATCAGACCTTGAGGGAAATAGAGGACGGGTTTTGTTGGCATTATACTAAATATGGTCTATATACGGTTAAAGTTGGCTATCGGTTTCTGGTGGATAATGACAATATCTCCCCGGTGCTGATTCAGGAACCGTCAGTTAATCCGTTGAAGGAGATAATTTGGAAATTTTGTGCTCCTGCCAAGTTAAAGTTGTTTCTATGGCAAATAGTATCGGGTGCTATCCCAGTTAATGATCGGTTAGCGTCAAGAAAGATCCGGGTAGATTTAACTTGTCCACAATGTGGTATACAAGGCGAATCGATTAACCATGTTCTTTTTACATGTTCACCGACTCGACAATGTTGGGCCCTAGCCAATATATCATTTGAGTTCGGGAACTCTCCTTCAATGAGTTTATTGGAGAATTTACATTATCTATTACGAGAAGGATTATTATCGAAAAACAAGGACGACCCGATCTCCATCTTTGTTTGATTAATTTGGTTTATTTGGAAAGCGAAAAAGGCATTCGTATTCCGAGGACAGAAACAGGCTACGCCTGATATATTGATGTTAGCAAGGGAAGAATCCCCTGACTGGTTCATGGCAAATGAAAATCAGCAGGTACCAGAAAGGCCTTCATTTACCATGGGTAATTGTGTAGGAATTCAAAATCTGTTTTCTTGGGAAAACAATCCAGTGGTATGCTATATAGATGGCTCATAGAAACAAGGAAACCGAACATGTGGAATCGGCTGGGTACTTCAATTACAAGATGAGACGGTGGACATCTTAGGGATAAAGGCGTCCTTAAACTGCCAATCTCCTCTGCACACTGAACTTCTAAGTTTACTTTGGGCGATGAAGTCTTTGAGATCACAAGGAAGATTTTGTACTGTATTTTTAACTGACTCTGTTGAGTTGACACAGATGGTGCTCAATCCCGCAGATTGACCTGCTTTTACAGTAGAACTAAAAGAGTTTGCATCACTATGAAGTTTTCCAGCTATCTCACTAGCTACGGAGTTTGAACTCTAGAACTGATTTATTAGCTAAACGATCACGTGATCGAAATGTTATTTTCTCTTTTATTAGTACTTCTCTATCATATTGGTGTATTGATTTACTTGATGTATTTACATAACCAATAAATAAAGAAGTATGTCTTTTCGTGAAAAAAAAATATAATAATAATAATAATAATAATAATATCAGATAAAACAAAATTTTTCCCCAACTATTTATAAACAGACACAGAGTATTTTGTAACCCTAATGGCCAACCGACACAAGTTTAGGAAAGTAAATAAAAAACATTCCATTTTTAGTTCTGTCTCCTTATTACCAAACAATTAATGATTTACATCTGAAAATTTTAGGGTTCTGAATCAGTAGAATCTCATATCATATTAAAATTGATAGAAGGCACCTCATCGATGGCACCTCATCGATACCAATAAAATAAGGTAAGATTTCTAAAAAAAATTAATTTCCAAAACAGATTCGTAATATGAAACCATATGTTTAATTTTTTTTGTAATTTTTCCTTTGCATGTAATCTTTTATGTTGAATTCGGAGTGGATGAACCCGTGTATGAATTTACAATAAAAAATGAAAAAAATTGGTAAGTTTTCAACTGTTTAATATTTTAAATATCGAGTATTAGTAGTAACAAACTTCTAAAATTGCTTATGCATGTGATTTGAATTAGTTCATCAAACACATAAAGGAAAAAACATTAAGGTATTTATAGTTTAAGAATTGTTTTGTATACATGTGATATATATTACTTTTGTTCGATGTACACTTATAAAAATTTGTTTCCCACATTTTCAGATAAATTGATAATATACGTGGAGAAAAATATATAGAATATAATATAAGATTTTAAAAAGTTTTAAAATATATATAATATATAAGTAAAGATATTTTAAAAAATATTTTATTGTTTTCTATAAAAAAAATATTTAAATAAAAAAACATATCATAAATATCTGGGCTTGCCGGAGCAGTTTACCCGGAAACGAACTGAATTATTCTCCTATATCATCGAAAAGGTTAAGGACCGAATAACGGGTTGGCAGTGTCGTTACCTGTCACCTGCTGGGCGAGAAATTCTCCTCAAAAGTGTTGCTATGGCTATGCCGGTATACACAATGAACTGCTTTCAATTACCTATTGGTTTACTACAAGATTTGGAACGACAAATGTCCAAATTTTGGTGGGGAAGATTATCAACACAAAATAAAAAAAGCTGGCTATCTTGGCATCGTCTTAAATTTCCGAAACGACAAGGAGGATTGAACTTTCGAGATTTGACATTGTTTAACCAAGCCTTACTGGCAAGTCACGCTTGGAAGATTTTAAACCGCCCACAGTCGTTGATAGGACGACTATTAAGAGCACGTTACTATAAAGATGGGAGTTTGTTAAACGCACAACCAAATAATCGTTCTTCTTATGGATGGCGTTCAATCTGTTTTGGCAAAGCACTTCTTGCGAAAGGACTCTGTGCTGATTTAGGGAATGGTGAATCTATAAAATTGGGTTATGAATCTTGGCTCCCAACGTCGCCACCACGCCCTGCTTTAGCAACAAGTTTATCGTCTCGATCTTTACCTGTGACTGCACTTATACACAATGGAACTCGGGAATGGAATGAGCAAGCTTTACGAGCTCATGTCCAAGAAGAGGACCATCATATTATTCGCAGAATTTATATTCCTGATAAACCAGTGGCAGATAAATATCTCTGGCATTATATGACACATGGTATGTATACAGTCCGCTCCGGGTACAGATTAGCGGTAAATTTACAACATGACGAGCCTGTAATGACTCCACCACTTTTTAACCATGAATCCCTCGCCAGTAGCATTTGGAAAATGCCTTTAGTCCCAAAACTGAAACATTTTATGTGGAGACTATGTTCTGATATCTTGCCCACTTTTCATTTGTTAACTAAACGCCATATCACTACGTCTGCTACATGCCCCCGATGTTGTTCTGAGGATGAAACAAGATCTCACCTATTTTTTGAGTGTCCATATGCTTTATCTATTTGGCGATTGCTTGGTCTCACCCTACCATCGCTATTTGCTCAAGATACTCCTTTTCTTACTAAGATGTCGGATTTAGGACAACTGGTTCAAGAGGATACTATCCCATTGAATATGCGTTTAATCCCAATTTGGACACTATGGCATATTTGGAAATCAAGAAATAGTTTGATCTATGGCAACACAAATCTTGACACTGAAGAAGTCATCCGACGTGCATACAGAGATGTCAATGAATGGATCACCACGACTTCCACACAAACTCCGAACGCTGCTGATCACCAATCCTCTAGGTCCCAATGTTGGACACCACCACCGGCTGGATGGGTTAAGTGTAACTATGATGCCTCACATCATCAAGGAACATCTCCTTCCGGTCTTGGGTGGATCATTAGGGACTCTCAAGGGAATTTTCTGCATTGTGGTCATCGTCGTTTTGCGGGTAGGACGACAGTTGCGGAGGCTGAATTGTCAGGTTTACTTTGGGCCATTCAATGTACATCTCGATTTGGTTACACAAAGGTAATTTTTGAAGGGGATAACAAAACAATCATTCAACTACTTCAACAAGGGAAATCTAATCGGCGATTAGATCATTATCTCCATTCAGTTCGAGCTTCTGCCCAACTATTGGATCAAGTTCATTTTGGATATCAATCAAGAGAAGGAAATCAGTGTGCTGACTTTTTATCTAAATTTGCTCTAGACCAAGTTAATAATACTGTAATAAGACATACTTGTCCATTTTCATTACTTTTACTTGTAAACAATGATATCTAATTAATAATTTGCCGTTAAAAAAAAAAAAAAATCTAAAAAACTAAAGATCAAAATTGAAGGTGATAGAAACTAACTTTCTAGTAAATATAAAGAAATTAACATGTCATGTTTCTAAATTTTGGAAAACTTGTTTGAAAGCCACAAGAATGTTTTTTGTTTGTGTTCTGACATCCTTATGTAATTATGTAATTAGTTCCATAAATATAAAATTAAGAGAAATTTCTTGAAACATCATAAAAAAAATTCAAATTCCAAAACTACCACACACTCCCAAAAGTTCCAAAAATATCACACACTCTCAAATGTTCCAAAAATACCACAAACATAAAAAGTGAATTTTAAGAGTTTAGAATTTAAAATTTTGAGTTTGGGTTCACTAAGTAGAGTTTAGGATTTAGTTTTGAAGAGGGTAGAGTTTGGTTTTGAGGTTTTCGGATTTAAATTTGAAATTTTAAAGTTATTTCAATTTTGTGGTATTTTTGGAACAAAAATATTTTTGTGGTATTTTTGGAACTTTTGGTAATGTGTAGTATTTTTGGAATAAACCTATTTTTGTGGTATTTTTGAGAATGTCCCTAAAATTAATAACTTTAAACCAGTTTTATAGAATAAAATATAAAATATTAGAATAACTTGATATCGTGCACATACATAATTAGATAACATAAAACATCATAAATTCCAAACGCTTAAAAACCACCACCAATAAATTCAATCACCACATATATCTCGCTTCTTCTTCCATCACCAGCTAGACAGCTACAATAAAAAAAAAATACATGTATTAGTTTACTTTATTGTAATTTAGATACTAAATAAGTAACTGAAAGATAGTGAATAGAATACCTCATTAGGAGTCTGATTAGATTTTAACTTTTTGTCATCATAAAGGAAACGAAGTAATTGATGTATTTCTTTCCACAATATGCATTCATTAGTTTATACAGTTTCGTATGAACTCTAGACTGTATTTTTCTTGATTTCCCTATATCAAAATTTTAAACAAAATTTTAGAGTGATAAGAAATATAATGAGTGTAAATCATATTCTTGTTTAAATAAAAGATAAATTAGAAAAGGAAAATAAATATAAACATGTTGGTCCATGACCTTGATGGTGATTCTCTCGATTGGGAGAGGTTCGGCGTATGGAGTCGAAGCATCGGTTGTCAAATATGAACTCATGATTTTTGAGAGAAAAAACTCTATAGATCGAGTCTGAAGACTATGTGAGAATGTGATAAAAAAGAAATTGCAAATTCTTATGTAAACAAATGTCTTAAACCTACCCATGTCATTGTAGCATTTAAGATGTCAATCCAATTCCGAGTTGAAATAAACACACTAGAACCTAAGAGAATCATATTTAGTCTAAGAAATTAAGATTGATTGGTTTTTAGATAAATCATGCAATAATATATAAGTCAATAAAAGTCAGCGACATCAATGTCAACAAGATCAAGAAAAAGTCAACAAAGATTAAGAATGAAAATCAAGACTAAAAAGCTAAGCAAATGAGCAAAGGTTATTGATTCAGGTGATCAAATGATATTCTATGATGTTCAATGCTAATAATTTATGCTAATAATTGGTCTAAGATTCCCTTAAAATAGACTAATTCACTCTGGTGCCACTAATCTTTTTTCTAATCATGTAATTAAAATAATCTCTTGGATAATCGCATAATCATGAAACATTAAGATCTAATCTATGGTAAACCACTAAACTAACTAACAAAATCTCTTGGTTAGACCTCATTTAGCATTTAGTGATTGGTTCATGAATTTCATCGAACACCTTTCAAGCACAATTCATCATATGATATAGACTTGAGTGATCAAATCAAATCTAGCATTAAGATCATCTACTGAATGAAGATTTAAGATATCTAAGTCCTAAACATCATATTCCATTATCTAATCACCCTAATCTACCTAACCTATTTTCTTATTAAGAACTACTCACTAATCATTGAGAAAACAAAAAATCCAAGATTAGAAATGTGTTCAATCACGATTATAAGAAGATTTGATAAAGAGAAAAACAATCAAAACAAAGATTAAAACTAAAATCAAGCCAAGATTCCAAGTGATTACAAAAGTTCTTAAGAAGATAAAGAATTAAAAGATAAAGAATAAGATCATCTCAAATTAGGTTTATTAAGCTTATATAGTCTCCTAAAAATGGTATTGAGTTAACACAAAACACATGGGTTAACCCAATTCTAATTTGATAAAATCTTGGAAAAGGTAGAAATGTTGATTGAAATTGACCTGATATCGGTTTGCACAAACCGGTATGGTAAACCGGTTTGGTCTCTTTAACTTCAAAATTCTTTGATACCGGTTAAGAAAAACCGGTATACATCACCAAGTTGCTGCTAACTTTTGATCAGTCTTAAGAGAATGAAAAATTTCATGGGCCATGACTATATTCTCCGTAATGAACCTGCCGGGAATAAAAGCAAATTGTTCCGGTGTTACCAATTTTGTCAAAATCGGTTTCAATCGTGCCACCATAATTTTGGAAATAATTTTATAAAAGACTGAGCATATACTAATAGGCCTAAAATCCTCCATTCTTTTTGACACATTTAATTATCTTCGGAATAAGAAAAATATGTGTATGCGTTACTGCCAAATCCAAAATACCAAAGTGAAAAAACTGTCTGATGAAACCAATAATATCAGCTTTAATGAGATGCCAATAATTATGATAAAAATGACATGGGAATCCATTGGCACCCGGTGCCTTATCACCTCCAATAGAAAACACAACACTCTCAATTTCCTTCTTGGTAATCTCAGTAGTGAGCTGAGCATTATCCGTCAAAGTCACAGTAGCAATAAAACCATCAAAGACCATGGCAAAATCATTCACACCATTACTAGCAAATAACCGGGTGAAATAATCTTCAGCCCCCTGTCCAATAAGGGTATTGCCGTAAAGAGTCTGACTATGTCGAGATTGTAAATATAGAATGCGATTACGAGCAATCCTGTTCCTGGTACAAGCATGGAAAAACCTCGTATTACGGTTCGCTTCCTTCAACCACTGGTTCCAGCTCTTTTTTTTCCAATAAATCTCCTCATCAAGGTAAGCATGCTTCAATTGTATTAGAGAACAGACAATTGAGGAGGTGTGACATTTGGATCAATCAAAGTCTGATCAATGATCTCTGTTAATTCCTTGATCCGAGTTGCTGAATTTCTGCACCTTTGAGATTTCCAGATTAAAATGTCACGACGGCATGCTAATAATCTTTCATCAACAGAAGCTGTTGAAGATGAAGTCCCCATGCCGTGTTTGATAACATCCAAAAAACCTGCTTCACTAATGCATCTTTTATCAAATCGGAACAATTTTCTAGTACATTCTGCAGTTTGGCGGATTTGGAACAGAGTGAACCGATGATCAGAGCCAGTCTTGGCTAAATAAGTTGTCAAAGAAACAGGAAATAGCGCACTTCGTTGATCATTAGACACGATCCTTCCAACATTGAACCGTATATTTCCTTCTCTTACCGGACCACGTCATGTTATTACCAGTATAAGGCATATCTCTTAATTGGCAATTATGAATTAGATTTTCAAAGGAAGTGAAAGTCCAAGCATCACGCTTTGGTCCGCCAATCTTCATTCTAAGTTTTATATTTTATATACGTTAGGTTGTTGAACATATCGCTGATGCTTAGGACCGAGGATGGAGGTTGAGTTTAATCAACACTTCGAAAATCGTTTGGATTATGTTCGTGTGAAGATTAATTGGCATGTTGATCGACCACTCCGCTTTCAACGCAACTTCCAATTCTACCCAGGTGTTAACACTCTACATCATCTCAAATATGAAAGATTACGTGAGTTTTGCAGCCTCTGTGGCCTTCTCACACACGATACGGGCGGCTGTCTCTTACCCAATAGAGGTGGTGATGACCATCCCGATGATCCAGATGAGGATGATACCGACCCGCACTCTAATGGTTTCGTTCAACCTCACGAAAACATAGGTATTGTGATCCGAGAAATTGAAGACGAAGAGCTATATGTTCTGCAACCGGCTGAACCGGTCGCAATGATTGAAGAACCGGGTGACTTAACATATTACCAAGATGAGATTATGACAAGAAAGAGAAAACATGATGATGAAGCAGGACCGAGTAATCCAAGTCCGGTTCCAGAGCGTGACTTAAGTGACAATGAATTCGATCAAAACAATGAACTCCAAGGCGCGGTGGGCCCGATACCACCAAGGGATCCACGAGGACAATCGCTTGGAACTGCCGAGGTTTGGGAAATGACCTGGTAGTTCGACATCTAGAGGAGCTAACAAAACGTTTAGCTCCAGATTTCATTTTCCTTATGGAAACCAAACAACAAGATGTTTATGTAAATCAAGTGGTATCTAAGTTAGGATTTAATTTCTCTAAGATTGTTTCTCCCTTAGGTCATGGTGGTGTGTAACGCCCCGACTCGGATATTGAGCCGCCACGTCACGCCTTATTCCCGGGAACCGACAGAACCGGTAAACCGGTCCGGTCAATGCCCGAGTCAGGACCCTCCGACCCGAAGGTCAGAGTTATGGAGATTTCACAGGATCGGTTCGATTGGATAAAAAAAATTTATATTTAAAACATGAGGAAAAAAAAAATTNAAAAAAAACATTTTAAAATAAAATTAATACAAACCAAATCAAACGAATTATTACAAACCAAATTTAAACGCTTAATCGATAAATTATAAATCTCATGCGGAAGCTTAATACATCAAATAATATTACAACTCAAATGAATATTAAATTATATTTTATATCATAATTTAAAATCATAAATTAAAAACCCGTACATGTATAGCCGGCCACGAAC
>OVBE01005184.1:0-22219 GCA_900406425.1 Iberis pinnata | reverse complement strand
ATATTATTATTATTATTATATACTACGGGAGGAAAAAGTGTTATTTATAGGGAAAAAATTCAAAAATTGTAAAAATTTCATTTAAATATACATTTTATTTAGATTTCTATTTTAATATATCTATTTATTATAATTACCATTTTTTGATGAAATTTTAAATTTATATATCAAAAGCAAAAAGATACTATGTACAAAAAGAGTTTATCGGTCAAAGCATGAGATAGAAATTGCTTTTAGGTGGGTGGAGTGTTCAGAGATGCCTCTATAATTACCATTTTAATACTTGAATTTTTAAAAATTACAATTTTATCTAACTGAATCTAACATATAGTAACCATAATCAGGTGCGGATCCAGAAATTATTTTTACCTCGTTCAACGTGTAACTAAACATATATATTTAAGATAATTTTGAGCTTGAATTACATATCTAATCGCAACTCAATTACTTTTACTAAAATAGAAATGTAAATTTAAATATAATATATATATATATATATTATAAATAGGGGCATTCTCAAAAATACCACAAAAAATTAGATAGTTTTCAAAAATACCACACACTTCCATAAGTTCCAAAAATACCACAAATTTAAAACAACTTTATAACTTTAAATTTAAATCTTAAACTTCCAAAACCCAAACTCACCCTTTCAAAACTAAACCCTAAACTCTAATTAGTGAACCCAAACCTAAAAATTTAAATTTTAAACCCTTAAAATTCAATTTTTATTTTTGTGATATATTTGAAACATTTGGGAGTGTGTGGTATTTTTGGAACTTTTGGGAGTGTGTGGTATTTTTGAAATTTAAACTTTTTTTAATGGTATTTGAAGGAATTTCTCTTATAAATATCTATGGATGATATATATTATAAAATAATATTAGAAATCATATAATTATTTTTAGTTCACTACATCTTACTAATATAATAGTCATTCATTTTAATTTATCATATTAACATAGATATTAACATGTATATTATTTTTAAGC
This sequence comes from Iberis pinnata, assembly GCA_900406425.1. Taxonomy (NCBI): domain Eukaryota; kingdom Viridiplantae; phylum Streptophyta; class Magnoliopsida; order Brassicales; family Brassicaceae; genus Iberis; species Iberis pinnata. Next base: position 21,227 of record OVBE01005184.1, on the reverse strand, counting down.
GGAATTCCTTGAAACACTATCAAAAGAAGTTTAAATTCCAAAAATACCATACACTCCTAAAAGTTCCAAAAATACCACACACTCTCGAATATTCCAAAAATACCACAAACATAAAAAATGATTTTTAAGGGTTTAGAATTTAAAATTTTGGGTTTGCATTCACTAAATAAAGTTTTGAGTTTAGTTTTAAAGGGGGTAGGGTTTGGACCGTTGGTTTTGGGGTTTTAGGGTTTAAATTTTAAGTTTAAAAGTTATTTCAAAACTTGTGGTATTTCTGGAACAAAAAATTTTTGCGGTATTTTTGGAAAAAAATGTGGTCTTTTTGGAATTTTTGGAGTGTGTGGTATTTTTGGAATAAACCTAGTTTTTTCGTGGTATTTTTGAGAATTCCCCTATTTTTAATTGCATAAATATTTTAAATGTCTCATTATATATCATACCTTTACTCATATAATTTTACCAATATATAAATTTGTATGATAGTACTTACAAAATAATTTCATTCACATAAAAGGTGTTTTATAATGCATTAGAGCTAATATATGAAAATTTCAATATAGAGAAATAAATTAAATGGTGTATAACCTTTTTTTATAGATTTATTCTAGAAAAAATTGTGTTTGAAAATATATAATTAAGTGAATGATTTATTGTAGTGATCTTTAAACTAATTCTATGACAACAACTGATACAAATTATATATAACAAAAAAAAGAAGGAAACATAATAAAATATAATGGCAAAATTTGGAAACTTAACAAGTGTAATAAAAACTATTGCTAAAACTCGACACCTAATAGCATATTACAATTTATTTACAAAATTTGGTTCAGATGACCATTGGCCATAGTTACATTTTTGGTTTCCCGAATAATATACAACTACAAACTTTGTATAATTTGATGTATATATTTTAAAATATATGTTCACACTAACAGAATTTTTAAACCAAAGTTTATATGTATTGAATAATCACAACTATATATAATTATGCAAAATAAATTAAAATAAATGAAAATATTCTTTGATGTTATTTTTGTAACTACCATTATTCTTTTGAAACACTCTGTTTTTAGTTTTGTGAGATTTGCGTAAATTTTTGAACACATTTTTTCATTACTTTTTCTTTAAATCAGTTTTAAACTCACTCACGAAAAACTTTATAAGATGAAGTAATGTTTGGTATGTATGTCAAACAAACAATCTCAAAATTCAAGAAGAAGCATGTGTTTAAACAATTTTTATTTTATTTTATGAAGTTTCATGTTAATTTTATAAAATTATAAATGAGTGGTGGTAATTTAAAAAATTTTCAAGAAAACGATTTGTTGAAATTTTCTATTTTTTATTTCTTTTGCATCAATATAATATAAATATGTATAATAGTAATTTTTCACTCATTTTAAATTTGATTCAAACATTTTTAATATGAAATGTATTTTGAATCACATATATATATCAAATTATACAAACTTTGTTAGTTCATGTTTTGAAATAAAAATTCTTAATTATTAGGTATTATCTTGGAAACTATAAATATTGTGTAGATATGATTTACGTCTCCCAAAATTCTTTTAAATAAATTAAAAGTTAAAAAAGTCTATGTATGAAAATGGTAAACTACAACAAATTGGTATATTAAAATGAAAACCACAACAAAAGTGTGTACTAAAAATGAAAACCTAAATAATTCGTGTATTAAAATAATAAATTTTGTAAAGGTTGGATATTTTTTGGATTATTCCCTATATAGTAATTTAGCAAGTAACCGTTGTAAAAGTTAAGACTTTTATGAATCAACAAATATATGTCATCAATACATATAAAACTAAAAATATAACCTTTCGTTTGACCAAAAGAATACGTATCAATTATGTATCCCAACTTGACGAATTCTTGTATTTTTACATATATATATATTGTACAATTACACATGTTATTATACTATATGATAAAGGCTCTAAGAAAAAGTCAAACATACGCACTTGACAAGAAAAGATATACATTCATACCAAACAAAATCGAGATTCGTTTACTAAAGTCAACTGTGTTTGTAATTTGTATATTCCAACTAATTTGGTTTTAACGATTTATGTATGAGTTGGCGAAATCATTATAAGCTATTCTACGTTTTATCACGAATTATAAAAAAAGTGGCTAGTGTTACTTCACATATATATCTGCTCACTTTGAGATTCGTTTGACTACGTATCAAAAGGAATTTAGTTAGTCTAGCTAGTTGTCTTCTTTTATCTTCTATTGTTCAAAAAGTATCCACTCGCAGCAAAGCGTTTAATGAAATTATATGTTATCATTTGGTTGCAAAATCACTATTTGACAATAATTTTCCCGTAATGAAAAAAATAAAGTACAAACAGGATTTGGCTCGGTTCGTGCAAAGGAAGATTGTAGGCTTGGGNAAAAAAAAAAAAAAAAAAAAAAAAAGTTCTAAGGAAGCAAAGTGAGACAATGATGTATATAATACATAAGTCAAAGTTCTATATACAAATATATGTCCAAAAATAAATTATAAAAAAAAATCCAAATGCCGGTATTCGGTTCGTTTTACATTTCTAAATATGAATATTCAAATATTATTCGGTTTGTTAATAAGAAAAATATAGCATCTAGATGCAAAATATCACATAAATAAATAAAAAATCTAAATGTTTGAGTTGCTAAAACAAAAAATTGAGATGCACATTTTTTTCAAAATTATGTAAAAAGAAAAAATGCCCCCAAAAAATATAAAGCAGAAATGGATTAAAATTAATAAGAAAACTAATAAATCATTGGTTTGGATGCATCATCCCTTTCAAGTTTCAAATAATAGAAAATCATTGATCAATTCTCTAACAAAGGAATGGGGCTAGGAAAATTAATATGAACATGATACTTATTACTTAACACCGATTATATTTTGATTAGATTTAAAACTCATTTCAAATGCAAAATTTAATTTTTTTTTTTTATTATATTCAGTTATTCAAGTTTTTTTGAAAGGTCAACAGAATTTATACCATTTTCTATGTAAAAGATGTGAAAGATCATAAACTGGTATTTTTTTAAAAATATTAAAATCGTTTTTTTGTCGTATATTAAAATCATTTTAATCCAGCAATATTTAGATATATCATATCTTTGACAGCAAACATAGAAAGACCAGAAGAAACTATTATTAAACTTAGCTCACATCTTCTAAAATACTAGCAAGATTTTACGGATTATTAACGTGAGCAATTGTCTTATGGAGAAAGAAAGAAATAATTCTAATTCAATGTTTGAGAGTAATGTTTTTATTAATCCAAGTGTCTATATATTAAGATTAATGTATTAACTTGCTATTTGGCTCATAAAATATCATAAAAGTGTTTTTCTTCCAATAAATATCACAAACATAAATATTGAATTTCAAGTATCTAAAATTTAAATTTTTAGGTTTGAGTTCACTAATTAGAGTTTAAAATTTAGTTTTAAAGGAGTATAAAATTTAGTTTTATGAGTTTTTTTTTTATCATCAATTACAATACACTAGTCTCATCTAGGGGAATTGAACCTTGAATGTCATAGTCACTAGGTGAGACCAATACCACTACACTACAATATGTTAGGCAAACCTTCCAATTCGAAAATAAAATTCATAAATTTAAATATAATTAAATAAATTAAATTTTACCTTAAGCAATTAGCGGAATCCAATATTTGATCGTATATAGAGACGTTATGCTGATAACGTATTGTGTAATATTATAAGTAATAAAGACGTATTACTTGTATGCATACAAATAATAATATTATAAATAAGAGGCGTTCATGTTGATAACGTGATATTGATAACTATAGTTCAATCAATCTGCCACTAAATAATGTCACTTGCTAAAGTGTGGTTACGTTTTTTCCTCAAAATTATAAGTAAGAAAACAGAAAAGATAAATACTCCTTCTATTTCTAAATAACATTTGTTTAAGATTAGAAAGAATTATGCTAAGTACCATAAAAACAATGAACCTATGTGAAATGCCATATTGAAGAAACTTTTTAAATCGTACCATAATCATGTTGATGAATATACGCTTTTGTCCATCTGACAAATGGATGACACATGTTTCTATAACTTGATTTTTTATTAAAAAATTTAAAACTTTTCAAAATATTTCCTCTAACTTTTTTACTTTCATTAAGCTTTTGCTTTTTCTTATAAAAGTAAATGCTTATCATCTTTATTTTCTATCTCCAAACTCAAACATCCTAAAAACCCTAACGGCACAAAATCAAACCCAAAACTCATAAATCTTTCTTCAACCACATAAATTTGAAACCCACTCATTCACATCATCAAATGTTGCATGTCCACCATCAGATGCTGCATGTCCACCATTAGATGCTGCAGCCTGCATGTCCATCACCTGATGCTGCATGTCCACTATCAGATGTTGCATGTCCACCTTTAAAGGTTGCATGTGCATCATATGACGATGCATGTCCACCATCCGAAGTTGCACATCCACCATCACATTTTGCATGTCCACCATCATATATATTATTTGTCTATTCAAATTGCAATCTAATTTCTCTTCAATATTGTCCACCACCTTCAACCATTAATGTTGCTTAATTACTTTATTAACCAATGATATATCATCTCATGTCATAATTAATTTTATCACAATCTCATTAATGACATTACTATTCATGATGGAAACTTATTTTGCAAAAAAAACAATTGTCATTTTGTTAGTGTCACAATGCCATATCTTTATGGTATATCTCACAATTTATGTTCAATATGGTATATAACATAAAATGATAGACAATTATGATATATTCTAAAAATTTCTCTTAAGATTATTTCACACCAATTAAAAAATTTACATTTTTCATAAAAAACAATAAATATTTTAAATCAACCTATAAACTTACTGCAATTAATGTTAGTGTCAGAATGTCATATCTTTATGGTATATCTCACAATTTATGTTCAATATGGTATATAACATAAAATGATAGACAATTATGATATATTCTAAAAATTTTCCTTAAGATTATTTCACACTAATTAAAAAATTTACATTTTTAATAAAAAACAATAAATATTTTAAATCAACCTATAAACCTATCAACCTATAAATCAACCTAAAAATCAGACATGTTTAGATTTTTTTTATATTGAACACCTAAAAATACAGTTAATTTGAAAGAGAATAATAATATTGAACATTGGTGTGTGCATGAGAATTACAAACCGAAAGAGTTCTTAGAAAAGTATTACAACAAAGCTCTCTAGAAAAAAGGATGATTTATAAAGCTTTTTCTCTACTTTACTCTTGTCTACTTGAGGAACTTCCAACAAATTGACTAAATGATCTTATTCCTAGCATCCTCAAGCTTCTTCAGTATCTCTGCAGGTGTTCTATCCAATTCATCTGCTATTTTCCTCTGCAAATCCATCGGAAGTGTTGGAAACTGCTCACACAGATCTCCATCTATCACATCCTGATTACAACACCATTCGAAATTCAAGAGATCAATAATATGATCACATTGCAGGAGAAAAGAAAGGGAGTATATATATTACCTTGACCGGAAAATACGCAGATCTATAAGCCATATGGTCTCTTCCACAGAGAGGAGGATGCTCTTGCCTCATGTGCATCTCCAAGTGAGAGAAGAAATCGACATCATCGCGGGATGTGAATGCATGTAGTGCTCCTATGCTACCCATTACTGTTCCATACATTAAGGACTCCGATCCACCCGGGATCATTGAAGCTTTCTGCAAGCATGTTACAACGTCTCCGACATGGAATTGTACTATCTCGTCCACTTTGTTTGGTGCTCCATTCAGTTTTCCTTGCTCCCACTTTATTTTCCCACCTGTTGGGTCCTCTTCTATCTCTTCAGACACATCCTGAGGCAACCGCACGAAGTAGACATTCCCAAATTTATCTGCACCTGCCATGGTGTCGAAATCTACATGGTGCGATGCTGTTAGCCATCTCGGCACACAGTCATCCGCAAATATATATAGCTGATTCTCATCCCGTCTGTACTTGCAGTAATGGAACGACTACGGATACCAAAACTGAAAAAACTTAGTTATCGAACATAAGATAAGTAATAGTTTCTATAAATCTAACACTAACCTCCTGAATGTCGCCAACATAAATACGATCGCGGTAAGTTTGGATAGAGATAATGGTGTTTGGAAAGAGCTTGTTTTCACATTTCCTAAGCAATCTCTTTTTACCCAAATCATATAGTCTGAGAACAGGTCCAATGCCTGCCAACAATCTTCCCTGGAACTGGCATAGTGCAAGAGGAACACCTTCTACTTGCGTCTTATGAAGAAGCTCAAGAGATCTCCCCTCCTCCACAAACCTATAAATATGAATGAACCCAGCAACTAAATTCTTTTTAGGCCAGAACTGCATTCCCTTGACCGTGCCAACAGCCAGCAAAGTACCATACTCTTTGTCATGGAAATTCACTGTACAGACACTGTATGCTGCTTCGTTGTCTTGAAGTTCCAAGAGACAAGTTGTTGCAGCTGTCTTAGGGTCAAGAATTCTGATGCACGAAACCCACTTTTCTGTCTCTGCTTTCGGATAACCATACTGCTCATCAGAGAGGGGGTCTTCCTTATCTTCATCATCCGCACCGTTCTCCATTTGATCTGCACTGCCATTACCATTTTCTCCTACTCCACCAGCCTCAAAACATTCCTTTCTTGCTGCTTCACGCTCTTCTGCGGTGAAAGCTCCCTGGTCACTCTCGATAATAACTAGTAGCTTCCGCTTGGGTTGGAGAACAAACTTTCTAGGCGTGTATCTCAGAGGAACCACTGTTTCATTAAAGGTTTCACCTAGGCGATCAATCATGAAAATTCTCAGAGCCTCCCCGGCAACAGAGACAACACCTTCAGCACACTGATCAGATGAGAAGGGGGCAGCAAATTCCAACGTCTCGTAAGAGAGTGGCGTTAAGTGGAAGTGTCCCTGATGAATATAACCAAGCCAAGGTCGACTAGACAAACACAACATGGCAGACCGACCTCTTAAAGAAACAGCGAATAACTTGGGTGGCTTTAGCCCCAAGAACCTTGAACGAGAATCAGATAGCTGACCAGTCAACATATCAACCACTGTTCTGAAAAGAACACCGTTCTGCAAACCAGAATTAAGGAAGAGACTTGCCGGGTGATCAGCACCATCCTCCCCACCAATTGAAGCTTGAACTTCGAGGAATAACAGAGACTCTGGAGCCGAAGAGACACTCTGCACGCTAAGAATCTGAAGACAGTCATCGGGATCCAGAGATAGAATACGCACAGTATTATCATAAGACCCCACAGCAAGAAAGCGAGATCTTTGTCTTCCTTCAGGGACAGGCGCAATGTCCAGGCAAGCGACATCTCCAGACATTTCATGTTTCTCCACCTCCATCAGCTGACCAGTCATATCTGCCTCAAAGTATATAAGCTCTCCTCCACTCAATGCAATGACCACTTGAAGCCGATTATACCCAACTTTAACAATCGACCTCTTGCCAGGTGTTCTCCATTCATTAATACGTCCGTCTTCCCTTATATGGCGGATACCATTGGGGTGAACTTGCATGAGAGAATCATCACCAATTAACGATACGGCCAGGGATGGGGTAGTATCAAGAAACCCACTATCATTAACTTCTTCAACTGTTTCACCAATTGAAAGAACTAAAGTAGCATTGGTAAAAGAGACAACGATATATGCATCAAACTCATCACTCACATTCTTTTTCACTGTCCACACAGCACTTGGTTGACCCGGGAGCTGAGACACAGCCATCTCGGTGATGGCCAAACCAGGTCTAAGTATTCTTAGAGAGGAGCGTGGACCCCGACCACAAAGTGAAAAGATTTGAGGGGTTTCTTCCTCAAAAAGGTTTAAGATTTTCATGTCCATGAGCGGCATCAGACTCTCAACTTGGTCAATCCTAACAAGGTTCTTTAGTCGTCTAGGCTGAAAAAAGACAGGCTGGAAACCCTCTTCAGTCTCCATCAGATTCGAAGATGAAGACTCTACATCAGGATCCTCCCCTATCGCCTGAAACTGATACAAACCATGGTTTCCAAATTCTGATGCAGAAAAAAGAAATCCAAGCTTCATCACACATATAGAGGCAGCGACTGGAATTGTATCAAAATATTTGATCTTCAACTCAGACACATGATCACCATCATGATCCAAAGTAACCTTAAAAACATCGCCATACTCAGTCTGTATCAGAAAGAAAAACATGGTTTTCTGCTTATGAGTGGCAGCAGAAACTACCAAAACCCCTCGTTCAGCAGGCAAATCAGCTCGTCTAGGAATCACGGCTCGCACATCAGGATGACCCTGATTCTTATATATAACAAAATTTTCAGCGCAAACTAAAACTCCACTCGGCCCATCAGCTCCTCCAGGAACAGTAACAAGCATGTTAGCACCATTGTCAACCGGTTCTGACCATTTTCTAGAGACATGGTTGAGTCCCAAATCAAGCTCATAGAAAGTCAAATGCTTTTGAGCCTCGCTTGCAGCCTGACCAGTGGGATCCTGATCTGCCTCTGAGTAATCAAGCTCAATGGCTGCAAAGATGGGGTTATCGAATCCACAGTCCACACCGCAGAGAGAATAGCAAATAGTATGAGACTTGTGAGCCTCCAAGGGAGAAGAAATGGTTAACCTAGCAGCAGTATCTCTGTTCAATACGTATACAAGCTTCTGTTTCTCACATGCTCCTACCATGACTGCTCTCCCTTTTGGGTCAACAGCCAAGTACTGTCCCGGCACAATTCTTCGGCAACCTGACTTCCCAAAAGTCTCCTGATGAACTTTATCAAACACATTCTTCTCCTTATTGTACTCAAGTATAACAATCCTACCCGAATCTGAACCAACTACAATATAGTCCTTGTGCGCACCAGTTAACCTAAATTGAGCTAAGGATCTAATAGCACCAAATACTTCCACAGAGTGTATTGTCTGGATCTTACCGTTTTCGTCGGGACGGAGAAGATCCAGAATCTTACCACGAGCAACCGCAATCTCCTGTGACTTCCCGCCGGAGAAGTTTCCGTTGATGGCGCAAATGATTCCAGTCGCCTGTTGCAGAGTAAGACTGTATAGATACATCTCTGTAGCAAGAACGCTACAACAGCAGGATGATCTAGGGTTTAGGATAAGCTAGAAAACAGTAAGAATGACTTAGAGAGTAGAACAAAACTGAGATTTTAAATGAACTTGGCCATTTACAACTTTGGATTTCGCAAATTTTGACGAAGAAGAAGATGAATAAACCCTAGCTAGAGCTGCTCAGCTACACACCAACGGTGGAGTTTTCAATAATGGGTCTATTTTCTGGAACAAAAAGGCCCAAATATTTTTAGCGGAGGCCCAATTAAAAAATTACTATTGGGAAATAAAGTGGAAGGACGAAGGAAAACATAGTAGCAAAAAGCTTTTTAAAGTCAGTAAGCAGTTTCCATGTATTTATTCAATTTTTATTTTATTTCAGAGTAAAGGATTGTGTTTTGATTTAATTTTTTATTTTAAAATTAAATAAATTTTAAAAAATAGAGTGATGAAAAAATCATATTTTAACAGGTAGAAAATGTAGTGGAGTTAAGAATATTTTATTCCAAATTTCATTGTTGAGTAGAATATAGATTGGGATTAGCAATTTTTACTCTCTCTGACTCGGTTTTGATATTTTTTTTTTAAGGTAGTTTTATGCAAATTATAAAAAAATCCAAATTAATATACTATATCTTTTGATTTCCATAATTAATGAATTAAAAGATTTAAAACAAAACTATAAAAATTAGCTACAATAGCCGACCAAAAAAAAAAATAGCTACAACATGCATTAAAACATAAAAGATAAAAATAAATAAAGTAAAACTTAAATTCAAAAGAATAATTAACATGAAACGGATAAAAAATCATTTATAAACAAAACTAGATGTAAAAGAAAAAAAAATGTAGGATATAGGCCCAACCTCCCAGGCCCAACAAGACCATACCCATAATTGAAGAATGTGGAGGTGCGGCCCATCGAAGAACGGTCCATCTCTCCGATCCTCCGAAGTACGTGGAACCGCTAAAAGAACAGTGCGCCTACGCCTACCATAGATCGGCGAACGGTACCCTACAAACCAACCCGCCGAATGAACAGGACGTCTAGCTAACTACACGCAATGATGACGAAGCTTCTATAAATAAAGGGCAAGCTCGAAGCGGAAGAGGGTTTGAAATTAGAGAGAGAAAGCTTTAAAGAGAAGGCAGACCTCCGAACGACGATCTGAAGCTTACTCCGCCTAACATTTCGACGACCTGAGCTTTTTCTTTGGAGCTCCAACGACGAACTAAACTCTTTTGTAAGAATTGTTAAAGCGCGTCGGGATTGTCGACGCGCCTTTCATTGTCAAGTTGTAACCCTTATCAAATACGAACTCAAATCTTTGGACCGACGATCCTAGATTCAACAATTGGCGACTCCACTGGGGACTATTTGATAAAGAGAACCAACTATCAAGACGCACCCAAGGTATGGTTACCACGAGCAACGCAGACGATCACATACACATCAAGGATATTACGCATCTAGACGGTCAAGACGTCGAGACCGCCGACCCAAAGACACCGACGAGGCTACGCACCAGAATTCCGGGAGTGCCCACGCATGAAGAAATGAACCAGACGCTAATGCGTCGACTGGAAGAACAAGAAAACGAATCTCGCCAACTAAGAAGAAATCTTGAAGCGGTTATGACGACGAGCTTACGAAGAGCCGAGATGGAAGTCCTAAATAGAAATCTCTTCAGAACAGCTGACATTTCGACACCAATTACCGAAACCCAGCAGGACCAAGACTCGGCTCGGCGCAGAGAAACAATGACGCGCCAAAACGTCTCTAGCCCAAACGACGAAATAAGAGCACTAAAGGCCCAGCTGCGAGAGATGAGTTCGCTGGTCCATAGGGCGACGAGCTCAGCTCCATAAATCGAGCGAGTCGTCGAAGAGACGCAACGAACCCCATTCACCAGAAGGATAACCGAAACCAAGATAAAGCACACCGCGAAGATAAAATTCCAGACGTTCGAAGATAACGCGGATCCGACGCACTACATGACTACCTTCACGATTACGATGGGACGCGCTCATTTCACTGATGAGGAGAGAGACGCCAGACTTTGCCAGCTGTTCGTGGAGAATTTGGGCGGGGTCGCGCTCTCTTGGTTCTCCCACATTGAAACCCGGTCAATCGATAACTTCCAGTCGCTATCGACAGCCTTCGTCAAACATTACTCCATGTTCATGGAGAAGAAGACTTCTACCGCCGACCTATGTTCGCTAAGCCATGGCCCCCGCGAGTCTCTTAGGGCATTCGTGGAACGATACAAGGAGGTAGTTTCGAAGGTGGCAATCTCAGATGAAGTTGCGATCGCCGCGTTAAGGAATGCCTTATGGTACGAGTCAAGGTTCTGCGAAGAACTACTCTTGAATCAACCCCAAACACTTGAGGATGCCTTGCATAGGGCTAACCACTTCATTGAGATGGAGGAAAAGAGGGCGGCGATGTCCCGGAAACACACTAAGGCTTACCACAGGAAAGAAAAAGAAGAGCAGGTCGAACCACGACAGTTTTACGAGGGTCAAGCAAAGCAAGACAGAGGCAAGCGACATATGAACTACCTCGTGGAAGAACGCAAACTACCGACGTATCAGAGGTGAGACAGTGATAGAAACGCGTACTGCGAATTCCACAATCGATCGGGGCACAACGTTGCTGACTGCCGTCACTTGAAAGGTACGCTCCTCAAAAAGTATCAAGAAAACAGAGGGCACGACAGACAAAGACGACCCAAGCAATATCTGCCTCGCAACGACAGGGAGCGCTCTCAAAATTGCCCCCCCGAACCAGGATCGAGAAGGGGGCGGCAGGCAGCAGAGGCAGCCAGTCAACGAGGATATGGCCCCGCTGTGCCAGCACAACAACAACGAAAGAGACAACGACGTCCCACCGCCGTGACGCCGCATAAACGTCATTCTAGGCGGACTCGAACGACGCAGTGACAACATCCAAACGATAGCAAAACCGGACCATCTGGTCTAAAATACGAGAGGTGCGATAATCAGCAACCATGAGGCCCAAATCGATCCGATTCACCATCGACAATCTGATCGGGCTCGACGGCGCACAAAAGGACTTTATCCTTGTCGAGCTCATCATCGGTGACTGTAAGGTCACCCGGATCCTCGTAGACACCGGCAACTCTGTCGACATAATTTTCAAAAGCACTCTCCAGAAGATGGAAATCGGCAAAAAAGCCATAGAAAAATGACGCAATCACTTACCGGCTTTAGCGGGGACTTAGTAGAAACTGTCGGGACCATCAAACTCTCGGCTCGAGCTGGAGGAAGCATTACCACGACAAAGTTCCAAGTGGTCGACGAACATCCAATCTTCAACACAATTTTGGGGACCCCGTGGCTCGCTGCAACCAAAGCTGCAGTTTCAATCTTTCATCAATGCGTTAAAATCCCGACGGCAAAAGGAACGGTTACCCTCAGAAGCAACCAGCAAGCTGCAAGAACATGCTTCATCGCCGAGCACAAGGCCCGCAAAAGCAACGAACTATAGCAATTACAGCTGGGGCGCGCCGAAAGACTGGACATCCCCAAAGAGCGCGAGGATCCCCACTGCGAAACCATTGACTAGGTAAATATAGACGCAGTAAGCCCAGACCGTTGCATAGGAGTCAATCACGAACTCGATGAGGCAATTAGAGTCGAGCTGATTAACTTCCTCAAAGAAAATTCCAACTCCTTTTCCTGGTCGCTCGAGTGCATGATGGGCATCAATCCTAGTATAACCTCCCACGAGCTTAACGTCGACCCGACGTTCAAACCAATTTGACAAAAGCGTCAAAAATGGGCCCTGAACGAGCGCAAGCAGTGAATGACGAAGTAGAAAAGCTTCTACGTGCCGGGTCAATAACTGAAGTCAAGTATCCTAAATAGCTGGCTAACCCGATCGTGGTCAAAAAGAAGAGCGGAAAATGGCGGGTCTGTGTCGATTTCACCGACCTGAACAAAGCTTGCCCGAAGGACAGCTACCCCTTACCACACATAGACCACCTCGTCGAAGCGACCGCCGGAAACGAACTTCTCTCGTTCATGGACACATTCTTAGGATACAACCAGATAACAATGCACCCCGACAACAGAGAGAAGACGACCTTCATAATAGACAAAGGGACGTATTGCTACCGCGTCATGCCGTTTGGGTTAAAAACACGGGTGCAACGTATCAAAGGCTCGTCAATCGAATGTTTGCAGACCTACTAGGAACGTCGATGGAGGTATACATCAACGACATGCTCGTCAAAGCTTTATCAAAAACGGACCATATCGAGCATTTACGTTCCTGCTTTGCGATCCTCAACCAATACGGGATGAAGCTCAATCCCACCAAATGTACATTCGGCGTAACCTCGGGCGAATTCCTCGGATACATCGTCACCCAAAGGGGAATATAAGCAAATCCAAAGAAAATTAGGGCACTGATCGACCTACCTTCACCGAAAAGCACGAGAGAAGTACAATGGCTAACGGGACGAGTCGCAACACTTAACAAATTCATCTCCAGATCGACCGACAGGTGCCTTCCGTTCTATCAATTGCTGCGCGGCAATAAGAGGTTCGATTTGGACGACAAGTGCGAGTAAGCGTTCGAGGAACTGAAAGAATACTTGTCCACGCCGCCCATACTAGCCAAACCCAAAGACGGAGAGACGCTCTACCTCTACATATCGGTATTCACAACGGCGGTCAGTGGTGTGCTCGTTAGAGAGGACCGCGGCGAACAGCGACTGATATTCTACACCAGCAAAACCCTCGACGGCGCAGAAATTCGTTATCCAACCTTAGAGAAGCTGGCCTATGTTGTCGTCATTGCGGCACACAAACTTCAACCCTATTTCCAGTCGCACACCATCGCAGTCCTGACGGCCCAACCCCTACGCGTACCTCCGCGTAGTTCAACACTTAGCAAGGGAACTGGAATACTTCGAAATTGTCAAGATTCCAAGGAGGGAGAACAAAATAGCAGACACGCTAGCAACGATAGCTTCAGACGGTGACTCGAACCTACGACGCACCATCCTGGTCGAAGAGATCTATAAACCTAGTATAAGCCCATAATTCATCCATTTCATCGACAACCACGACATCGCAGAAGACGACATCAAATTCGGAGCTGATCACAAAGCCCTGACTACCGATTGGCGCGACGAAATCAAACTGTATCTAGTTGACGGAACCAAACCCGAAGACAAATGGGCAGCGAGGCGCCTCAAGGCGAAGGCTGCTCATTACATAATGATGGACGGACACCTACTGAGGCGCGACTCAACATGAATCCTGCTCACTTGCCCCAGCTCCGAGGAGACGGAGCTCATTATCAGCGAAACACATGACGGTGCAGGAGGAAATCACTCTAACGGACGCGCCCTGGCACTGAGCATCAAGAAACACGGCCACCATGATTGCAGATTGCCACAAGTACACCCTGAAGTGGGAACAATGTCAACGGCACGCGCCAAATGTCCATCAACCAACAGAGCTCCTACGCAGCTCGGCATCACCATACCCTTTCATGCGATGGACGATGGATATTGTCGGGCCGATGCCAGCATTACGTGGTCGAAAATACCTCCTCGCCATGACAGACTATTTCACCAAATGGGTCGAAGCCAAATCCTACGCCGAGATACACGACACCCAAGTGCAGAAATTCGTCTGGAAGTATATCATCTGCAGGCACGGACTACCCTACGAGATCGTCACGGAAAATGGGACGCGATTCTGTTCACACCAGTTCGAAAACTTCTGCGCAAAATGGCGAGTTCAGCTCAGCCATTCGACGCCTCGGTACCCCCAAGGGAATAGCCAGACAGAAGCAACCAACAAGATCATCGTCAACGGTTTGAAGAAGAGACTAGAAAAGAAGAAGGGACTTTGGGCCGACGAGTTAGACGGAGTAATTTAGTTGTACCGAGCAACGCCAAGACGAACGACGAACCAAACCCCATTCTCTCTGGCCCACGGCATCGAAGCCATGGTACCTTCCGAAGTCAACGTATACAACCTCAGGAGACTAAAACTACCTGAAAACACCAACACCAACGACGCGATGTAACACGACCGGCTCGACGAGGCAGAAGAAATCCGCGATAAAGCCTTACTATGTATCCAGAATTATCAGCAAGCCGCGGCATGATACTACAACAAAAATGTGCACGTCCGACGATTCAATGAAGGCGACATGGTCCTACGCCACGTCTTCGACAACACTAAAAAGTACAGAGCAGGGAAGCTCGACGTAAAATGGGAAGGACCCTATTAAATAACGAAGATCGTCCAGCCAGGCTTCTACCAGCTGGCCGACTTAGACGGAACCATGCAGTCGCGCTCCTCGAATGCACGTCATCTCAAACTTTACCACTACTAACTCAGGTATGGACGCACCACGAACTACGACTGGCTTGATCCCTCTATAATGGGTACGTAGGCAGCCCAAAATAAGGGTCCAGCTATTATAAAAAAAAAACAAAAAACTTTCTTTGTTTTCAATATATTAAACTCATTACTTGACACCGCTTCTTTTGGGGAGGGGGAAATAGACGCCCTCATTACCCTTCGTTAATAATAACTTCAGTTCAATTCAGACTACGCACCAAACAAAGTCGAGCCCAGACTCGCCGAGGTAACTCTCGTAAAATAACTAAATACCGAGCCTCGTGCTGGCAGTGCTGTTCTAGCTAAACGATCAATATGGGAATAAGGAACCATTACACAATAACACTTACACCTGAAAAGCCGAGCTAAAGGCTCGCATGTTCCAGCAAGTGATGATCGCCTAATAAGTCGAGCCCAGACTCACCAGATCATCGACGAGCTGGAACGCAAGGATAAGCCGAGGCTAACGTAGCCCACACCCACTTAAAAACACAAATAGCCGCGACAAAAGAAAACACGGCAAAAAACGTTATAGGTCAAAAGCACAAAATACCATTAAAACCAAGAATTTTTACATACCGCAAGCGCGTCCAAGAGTACTACGAGATAAAATAAAAAGACAAAAAATAACAAGGAAAAAAGGGGCCTAGAAACAACGACTCTAAGCCGCATTATCATCCGCGTCGCCATCGATTTCGTTCTCATCATTCGCCCCAGCAGGCTGAATCGACGAACCTTGGTCATCAACTGTTTGGACAGTTTCTTCCGGTCGCCTCAACGGACAAGCAAGGTCTTTAGCTGAGAGGTCGACTACTTCGATCAACGTCCGAGCCTCCTATTTCTCTTTAAGTTGCTCCACGAGAGACTCGCGGAGAAAATCAGGGATCTCACCACCGAAACCGATCACGATACTAAAAAGCTCACCAGCCTTCGTATAATAGGCGATGGCATCATCCAGCGGACGAGCTTCACGTAGACCATCCAGATGCCTGCGTACTTTGCTAAATCGCGCATCGACGGATGCAGCCCAAGCCTCCTCAGCCTTCACAACAGCTTCCTTAACCAAGCGGTCAAGTTTCCTGATCATATGTGACCTCTCCTTGTTCGCGTCGTCATACCGACTTGAAAGCACACGATTCTCCTCGACAAGCCTCTTTACCTCACGCTCAAGCTCTTTGTTGCGAACAGCGAGCTCATCCCTTTCAGCCTTCATGGCTTTGCATTCTACTTCAGCAGCTTTCATAGTCGAAGTCGCCCTCTCAGCTAGCGCATATGCATCGGCCGCCTACACCTCAAGCGTCTTACCAACCGCGATTAAATTCTTTGATGTTTCCTTCTCACCCCTATACAACGCGCTATACTTGTCCGTGTTCTCACGAGCAGCTATAGTGGCCTCACGAGCTTTTCGAACCTGTTGCTTGAACCACCTGAACATATGGTTCACTGTCTTACTAGTCTGCGTAAATAAGATGAGTCAGTACAAGTTGACAAACGGACGACCTTGCAAGAAGACGTACCCTAATATAAGACGTGGAGAACGCGTCAAAAATCTTGTTCGATCTATCTCGCGTAGATGGTGGATCGAAAACACCAAAGGGGATCAGTTGACTCACGAGCTCCCCACAAGCAATGGGATCTTCGTGCATTCTAAGCACGTCGTCGTAGTGGAAGCTGAAAGGAAGTTTCCCAGCGTTCTCTAAATAGTGCGACCCATCACGCTCTAAAGCCTCCTCGTCCACGTCTTGAGAACCACTCTCCTCCCCCACGTTTTTCGGACCCCTCACTTCCCTGCGTTTCGACCTGAATGATCGAACGATCTTCTGTTCGAGGCTCGTTAGCAATAACCTCGACATTCTCGAGCGGCTGCGGTTTGCTCGGTACCTCGTTCACTGGAGGAGCATCAGTAGGTTCATTAATTACCAACTTCGCATTGAAAGCCCTCTTCTGAGCTCTCACTTCGTCAGCCACGCTCCTTTTTCTCTTAGGAGAAGCATGGAGAACCCTCTTTCCGACTACTTTCTCAAAAAGAGCGGCGGCGTCAGATACCTTAACAAGCTTCTCTTTTTCAGTCACGACCTCCTCCTCGATATTGTCGGAATTTTTAGTTGCCTCAGGAACCCTCATTGATCCCAGTTATTTCGCTGCAGCTTCAGCTTGTTTCTTCAGGGCCGCAGCTCTCAGCTCCTCAACGAAAGACGACGACATTTATGTAAGGCGAGGTACCGGACAACGATCCCAGTCAACTTAAAGAAAAGAAAGTGAACGAGTTATTGACGATGCAAAGGCAAACAAGCTCGAGAGACGCAGAGACCAAGCATACCTCTATCAAAGATAGCTCGACGTTGGTTGATCTTCTTTCGAGTAATATCTCCCCACAGCGTCAGCCTTAAGGCCTGTATCTTCCTAATATTATCGAAGAAACTGGGGGAATACTTCTTGATAGGCAAAGGACGATCTGCAAACAAAGAACGAATGTATCCGTGCGAACTAAGGAAAACACGAAGACAACATAAAGCTCTACCAACGCGCATATTCCATTTCATGGAATAATTGTAGGCACATGACAGAACGGACGCGTCGTTGACCTTCACGAAGAACCATCGACGATGCCAATCTCATATCTTCCTCGGTACCCCACCGACGACTCTATATTGGTTCTTCCACGGCACATAAAACATCCTCGTCGGACGACAGACTTTATCAACCACCCTTGTACTAGGAGAGAACCGCATCGCATCGGCAAAAAACACCCCACATACATCAACACCAACTTCAGCAGCTAGAACCAGCATCCCCACCAGAGTGCGAATGGACGCGACTGTGTTCTGTGAAATGCTCATCCGGCGTTTCGCACAGTAGGAAACAAAAACCTTCGGGATTGGAAACCATAGACGAGTGCAGTTAAAATAGTCTTTGAAAACAGCGAAGTAACTTTGAGGAGGATCCCACGGTCTCTCCCTCGGACCTGGAATACGGAATAAGAGGTTGGGGTCAATAAAGCCGCAATTAATTGACATCTTCCGGAGGCGCGCTTTGGTCATGATCGAAGACACGACCCCTGTCATCTCGTCAATGTCAGAAAGTGGAAGAGCGGACGAACCTTCCCCGTCCGATTGAGGAACAAACAACTCTATAGTGGGTGTCGTGGTATTTCGCATCGCACTGCCACTCGGAAGAACTCTCTTCAAGTGCTTTGAAGGTCGCACTTCCGCATGCCTCCGCGCGAATACTTCCGTTCTCACACTTAAAGGGATCATATCCATCAGATCGTCCTGTGCAGCGTTGCCTCGCGACTCTTTCCTTATCGACAACGGGATCGCGTCAATATGATCAATAGGAGAAGACCTCCTACTCGTGACCTTAGTCTGGCGATCCAGCGTTTCATTCGCAGATTCTACAGCTCCAACCTCATCCGACGAAGTACTAGTCGTAGGATTGGATCGACGAATTGACTCGCCTGTAGAAGATTCGACGTGCTGGCTCGACGACGCCTCTTCAGACGCACTCGTACCGCTACCAATGTCCAGATTCATAAGATCGCAGCCCATCGCGACGATTCAAGAGATGCTAAAGAAAATTAGAGAGAGAGTAAAGAGAAGGGAGAGCAAAGAAAATACCTTAGCCAGAAATGCGAAGTGAAAACAATGAAGAAGCAAATGGGTATATGTAGAGAAGTGATTGGAAGATGAAGCGTCCCGGTCAAGTCTGACCGGGAGACGAAGAAGCGATCAAGGGAGTTACCGGGAGAAAGACGTATGATCGAAAGGGAGAAACTTCTCCACGAAGCCAACCACCCTCGATCCTAGCGCCGACCGTTAGAAGTGCCATTTCATCATCACATACTACTTTCAGATAAAGATGAGGTAAGCGGAAGCGCGGCCTGGTAAAATTGGGCCCAAAGACACACTGTGTCCGACGAACTGCGCATGCATTAGCCTCGTCGAACTGGGGGGGACTTATTGTAGGATATAGGCCCAACCTCCCAGGCCCAACAAGACGAGGCCCATAATTGAAGGAAGTGGAGGTGAGGCCCATCGAAGAACGGCCCATCTCGCTGACCCTCCGAAGCACGTGGGATCGCCGAAAGAACAGTGCGCCTACACCTGCTGTAGATCGGCGAACAGTACCCTACGAACCAACCCGTCGAATGAACAGGACGTCTAGCTAACTATCCGCAATGATGACAAAGCTTTTATAAATAAAGGGCAAGCCCGAAGCGGAAGAGGGTTGGAAATTATAGAGAGAAAGCTTTAGAGAGAAGCCAGACCTCCGAACGACGACCTGAAGCTTACTCCGCCTAACATTTCGACGACCTGAGTTTTTTCGTTGGAGCTCCTTCGACGAACTAAACTCTTTTGTAAGAATTGTTAAAGCGCGTCGGGATTGTCGACGCGCCTCTCATTGTCAAGTTGTAACCCTTATCAAATACGAACTCAAATTTTCAGATCGACGATCCTAGATTCAACACAAAATGAAACTATAAGCTTTTCACGAAAAATGAATTATGTAGAAAATAGTATCAACAATTACAATCAAGTGAGGTAATGTGTTACCAACAAATGTAAATAACTTTTCACTTTCTCCGACATAGCAAGTAAGTCTGCTCGTCGATTCCACCTATTATGGTATCATATATGAAATTGAGAAAAATGCTTTTTAAGGTGTATGAATTACGTCAGTTCTATCTCAAACGCCAGCTAGTTATTAATATATTCTACCATTAGACTACTTATAACGGGGTTTAAAAAAATTATCGAACTACTTAATACCTACAATTGAGTTTGAATAGATTCAACCGAGTTGAATAACAACTTTTTGGTCCCATGATGACACGTGTCATCATGAGATTGGTTGCAAAAAATTAAATATTTATTGTATAGAGATAATGTTAAGTGTTGAATTTCTATTGGTTCTTGAGATTCTATATATTTTTTTCACCCAAATTATTTGTGCTCAATTATTGTATAATACATTATTTTTTATATTTATAAATTTAATATCAGAATTCATAATATTTTTTCTCTATAAATAGAAACTTGTTTCATTTCATTTGGACACATAAAAAATATCAATGGATCCCAATAATAATCCTTTTTATTAACAATGTAGACTTTTTATTAACATTGTAGATTTTTTATTAACATTGCAGATCTGTTTACGATGCAAATTTATTTTACAGATTTTTATTCACATACTTGATAATAAAATATTTATTTGTATTTTTTAATTTTAAAAATAATTTAAAAATAAAAGTAAAAAAACAATTTTTGGAAATTATTTTAGTTTAATTGTTTTAATTAATTATAATTAGTTATTGTTAATACTTAATTATAAAATTATAAATGTATAAAATATAAAATAAAAGTGGTGGGGTAGGGTGTTGAATTTTGTTAAACAAAAACATTATAAGGTATAAGAGTTGAATCAATGTTGAATTAATATGTGGAGGAGAGAGATGATGATGTGGAAGGTTAAAAGTGAGAAAAAGGGGGTTGAATTCTTATTAGCATTGTATATAGTCTTACAACTAGTTCCTTAAGTCTGTATAAAAGAGCGAGCATGGCCGCTCAACCAAACATTTCATGGTCCATAATCAGGCTGGTCCTGGGCAAAGTCGGATCAAATATTGGTTTATAGTCCCCATTTTATAAACTTATTTCCATATTTTATAGGCCCAAA
>OVBE01005183.1:0-22222 GCA_900406425.1 Iberis pinnata | reverse complement strand
ATATATATATATATATATATATATATATATATATATATATAAAGTTAAAACCACTTTTCATAGAGAGTGTCATATTATTTTACTTGCTCTAAAATTTTGACACGTTATCATTTCCAAATTCTAATTACAACATACTAATCCTAAATAGTTTAAAATTCACTATCCACAAATTAAATTGGGTCCACTCACCTATATATTCAAAGGGTATATGCAATGTCCCAAAAAGAGTATTGGTCTTTCCTGCGATAATTAATTACTTTTATTCATTATCATACAAAGATCAGTTTCTTAATTGCTTCTAAACTAAAAAACCATATTTGTGCAAAGTATAATTAGTTGCCATATTATTTTACTTGCTCTAAAATTTTAACACGTTATCATTTCCACATTCTAATTACAACATTATAATCCTAAATAATTTAAAATTCACTACTCGCACAAATTAAATTGGATCCACTCACATATATATTCAAAGGGTATATGCAATGTCCCACAAAAATTATTGGTCTTTCCCGCAATAATTAATTTACTTTATTCATTATCATACAAAGATAAATTTCTTAATTGCTTTTAAAAAACCATATTTTTGAAATTCTTATCACCTAATCCAAGAAATTAAACTCATCCCATTTAGTCAACAAAACCAAACATGGATCTAGAATTAAAAATTAATATATATATAAAGTTAAAACCACTTTTCATAGAGAGTGTCATATTATTTTATTTGCTCTAAAATTTTGACACATTATCATTTCCAAATTCTAATTACAACATGTTAATCCTAAATAGTTTAAAATTTACTCCATTAACAAATTAAATTGGCTCCATTCACCTATATATTCAAAGGGTATATGCAATGTCCCAAAAAAAACTATTGGCTTTCCTACGATAATTAATTATTTTATTCATTATCATACAAAGATCAGTTTTTTAATTGCTTCTAACTAAAAAACCATATTTGTGCAAAGTATAATTAGTTGGCATATATTACTAGAACACCAACTATGAAGTATAAATATTAGAACACTTTATATATAGCGTGACATAAACTATCGAAAACATACATGAAAATCGAACCAACTAAGATGTCAAATTCACCGACAAGATAATTAGTTGGAGTAGCCACGAGAAACAAATGTTTTAGCACGAATAAAAGAGAGGAAGCAACATTTAGGGAGAAGGCGAGAGAGAAGAAGTGATAATTGTAGAGGAAAAAAGAAAAAGATGATGAGAAAAAAATATTTTAAATTTAAAATATAAATATTATAATTAAGAGTAGGATTTAATAAATAAGTTACTAAGTAATTGAGTAATCTATTGAAATACTTTAAAATTTTATAACTCACAATCCTAGAAAGTAAACGCAAAATTTCTATAGGAAGAACAACTAAAAGAACCCATAATCTACACCATGCAAAACTAAAAGACGAGAAAACCTAAATCATCCAAAACATACATGAAACTCAGTCCAACGAAGATGTTAAATTCATTGAAAAATTAATTGGCTGGAGTATCCACGAGAAACATATACTTTATCATAGATAAAAGAGAGAATGCAACATTAGGGAGAAGGCGAACAAAAAGAAGTTCTGATTGTAGAAGAAGAAAAAAGACAACGAGAGAAAGATATAAATATTTAAATAAAAATATAAGTATTAGAATTAGTTGTAGGATTTAATAAATGTTAATTATATAGATAATATTTATATCGTTTACCATTTTAAAAATGTTATTTAATAAATATATTATAAGAATATTATTTATAAAATACATAAATAAAAATAATATGAACCACATTTTTATGTCAATATGAGTATTTATAAACACACAGAAAGAAAAGCACAATCCAATATGCAAAATAATGGGACAAAACCAACATATTAGTAAAACTACAATGAGCTCTCAACAAATTGAATGAGAACAATTGAAGATGCATATGACTAATCAAACGATTTAATAGTAAAACTACGATGAGCTCTCAACAAACTGAATGCAAGAAAAAAAGATACCTTAAATTCCGAGAAACGAAGAAAAATTAAAAGAACCCATAATCTACACCATGAAAACCAGAAGACAAAAAACCTAAATCATCCAAAACATACATGAAACTCGATCCAACGAAGATGTGAAATTCATCGACAATATCATTGGTTGGAGTATCCACGAGAATCATATATTTTAGCACAATAAAAGAAAGAAAGCAACATTAGGGAGAAGACGAGAAAAAGAAGTCATGATTGTAGAAGAAAAAAGGACAATGAGAGAAAGATATAAATATTTACTAAAAATATAAATTATATATTTATTGTAGGATTTAATAAATAATTTAATTATATGGATAATATTTATATTTTTTACTATTTAAAAAATTATTTAATAAAAATATTATTTATAAAATACATAAAGAAAATTAGTATGCACCACTTTTTAATGTCATTATGAAAACTAATAAATACACAAAAAAACAATGAACAATCAAATATGCGAACTAACGAGACAAAATGACAAAAACAACAAATCTAACTGAAACTAATGCATAAGTTAAAACTAGAGAAAAAACTGTAAAATTAGAAGACAACATAAGAGAAATACAATTGAAGATGCATATGACTAATCAAACGATTTAACAAAGAGATTAGTGTATACATCTTTCTCTCCGCCTATCAATATTGAATGCAAGAAAAAAAAGAAATCGAAGACCCGAAGGAAGACATATGAAATAAAGATCGCTCAAAAATTGAATAAAAAAGAGATTAGTGAATACATCTTTCTCTCCGCCTATCAATACTTCAAAAAACAAGTTTAGAAAAAAAGAAATGGTGAAAAAGACGTGTAAAGGCCAAAAAGGAGATAAAATAGTTCACATACTTTATTCAAAGATCCTTACTAACAAATTATGCGAACATACCTAAAAATGTATAAGAAAAAATAAAAACAAAACAACATAAAACAAAAGCCGATAACAAAAGAACAACACTAAAAATTCCAAATACGAAGAAAACACATAAAACATAACAAAGCTATATACGAAGAAG
Source organism: Iberis pinnata (assembly GCA_900406425.1). NCBI lineage: Eukaryota > Viridiplantae > Streptophyta > Magnoliopsida > Brassicales > Brassicaceae > Iberis > Iberis pinnata. The sequence goes on along the minus strand of OVBE01005183.1, from coordinate 19,187 downwards.
TATATAAAATTTTACGAATAAAATAACTAAAAATATATAACCCACCCAAAGGGCGGGACAACCACTAGTATATATATAAAGAGTAATTAGTTTGTCCATACATATTAAAATGCAAAGTTAGTTATGTAAAAGTATCAATTAATGTGTCAAAAGAATTGTATGGAAATGAGTGAATGCTAAGCAATCAAATACATACATAACGCAATAACAAAATAAATTATAAGGAGGAACAAAAATCTATTTACGATAGTACATGATTGATATATCTCTATATGAATATGGACAATAAACTTCAAGGAGGAACATAAACCTATTACGTGCATATGAATATGGGGATATACATTATGTATGTGGAGAATATACATTATACATGTAATGATTTACTACCATCTATTAATACAACAAAAATAATTATGGAAGGGTTTTACAGAAAAAACTCCAATGATTTTTTTTACAAACAAAATTTCATTACTTCAATACTAAAGTATTTACACTTTCATTCAAGAAGTAAATGAGAACAAACAACAACATAGCCTTAATTAAGAACTCCACTAATATAACATTAGATGCGGAAACAAAAGCATGAAAGATAGAGACAAAAGACAAACAAAGCGAACCATCTTGGAAGCGCATTTGAAACTCGTCTTCATGAAATCCATGTAAAGGGGGGAGACTATAGTGTACAAAGATACACTTGTGTCTATAAGAATAGCCTTTACTACTGAGAGGAGGTACGAGACTAAAACCATTGCTTCTATAGCGAGCACCAAACGCAAGCATTGAATGGTGGTTGATCGATACGGAAAATGGTTTCTTATAGCAACATGGGTTTCCAAAAATCCAAATTTCACTTTAGAGTTTCAATCCACCCTACTTGACAAAAAAANAAAAAAAAAAAAAAAAAAAATAGAAACCAAAACTAGCATATGGGACTAAACCCTTAGCGTTATCAAGAATTACACTAAATCTAGTATAAACTTCAATACAAGATAAGTTTGAAATACCAAAAATGATCATCATCACCAAGTTATTCGGTCATATAAGCATGAGCCTAACAAATACTTCATTATTGAGTTCCCAACATAATTTCATAGGTTCAACACGCTTTAAAAAATTATTATCTCCCCAAAGAAAAACCAAATGCATATAAAACTCAATACAAGAGTAAGCGTAAGACATAATCCCCAAAACATCCAAAATAGATAGAACTTAGATAACAATATAGGTACCATGAGAAAATTGTTGAGGCTTGATACATTTAATTTGCATCAGGCGTACTCAAATTTGCACAAAGCTGTGAGAAAACTACATAAGTAGTAAAAGAATCTACATAAAGCAGTAAATAAAAGGCAAAAAGAAGTAAAGAGATGGTTACAAAGCTTTGGTACCTCAGCAGACCACATCGAACAGACAAGTAAATTGCACAAAGGGTCACCTAAACTTACGGTCTTGGTGAAGGCTAAGTGATAGCCATAGTGAAAGGAATCACCAGCTTGCCAGTGTGTAGCAAATCTGGACAAAAAATCAAGAGAGATGAAGCATTGGATATTTAAAGCTGCTTGGAGAGGCTTAACCGACAATGATGAAACAGGCTTGTCCAGCCAACGACGTCTTCTGGAATAGCGTGGTGACTTGCCAGAAAACACTTGGTCGGTGGTTGATTCGTCGATAGCTTGAGAAATTTAAGACAAAGACATAAAGAGCAGAAAAATAGAGCTTTGAGACATAGAAGATAGAAACAAACAGAGAGAGAGGAGAGAGTCGGGGCAATGTTGACCGGAGCCATCGTCGCCGGCGCCAAAAGCGATTTGAAGAAGTCCCTTAGGTTCTGTGGCAGAGAGCACCGCAACACTAGGGTGAGCTATAAGCGAAACAGACATACTTCTAAAGTTCCAAACATGGGCGAAGCTACACACAACACTAAGGGTGCACATGCACCCACAAATTTTTAAAATTTTAGTTTAATTAATAGCTTAAAGTTAAAACACACTCATATTTTTTCATTAATTTCTTCTTAGTGCACCCACTTAAAATATCTCCTCCATTCCCAAATATCTTTTGCAATTGGTTCACTCGATGAATACATTGAACGATTACTAAAAATGATCAAAACTTATTGAAAAATAAATTGCATTAAAAACAATAAAATATAGATTTGAAAGGATATTGTCGAAATTTGATATGTGCTCAAATCTTTTTCGAATTTAAATTGCATCCTTGAAATTATTTATCATCAAAATTGACATTGCCACAAATAATTTCAAGTTTGAGGAGAGAAAATGAACATACAAAATAAATAATAAGAGAAACGAGAAACCATAATTCAACAAATCATATCTACCAGAATAGAGTAGGAGAAGACAAAACTCCTACAAAGAAAATTGGAAATTGTATATGTTGTACAAAATCGCCTAAAATGGTCGATATAGAAAATAGAAAGAAGGCTTAGGGTTTGTAATGGTGGACCGCGTAAGTTTTTTTGTCGTCTTTATTTTTAATAACAACCTAACCGAAAGATTACAAGAAACATCTAACAACATCAAACACATACATCAAAATTCGCAAATTTCGACCGTCGAGACTCAAAATTTCATAAATCAAAGCTCGACAAACAGGAGCCAAACATAAAACACTGATCTAAAACATCGAAAACAAGACAAGCGAAAATTAGAATAAAGACAAGAAGGCGGATGACCATCAAAAGGTCTAAGGTGGAGAGCCGAACTTGACACCAAAGAAGAAGAACCCCTCGAATCAAACAGCAAACTCCAAGAAAAAATCAAAACAAATGACCACGCAAACAAATCCTCCTTCGATAAAAGTAATTACTCAAGAAGAACCCCTCAGAATTTTTAGTTTTGTTTAAATCGATAATTTAACTAATCAATGTTTTTTTTCCTGAAAATAAATGATTAAATCAAAGGAACAAAGATCAATTGGTCTAGTGGTTGTGTCATCGATGTTGCTTTGTTATCAGACCAGGGTTCGAATCTGGTCACTCGCATAGCGAATACATTTTTTCTGTTTGTGGAGTTTGGGCTATTGGGCCGGCCAGTTGTGACCCATAAATTAATGTGACAAAAAATGATTAAACTAAAGGGAAAATGACATTTTTTTTATCATAAGTATCTATTACTAACTAAATTCTAAAATTACCTATTTTCAAATTGCAACACTAAAAATTGTCTATCAAACTAATTTTCACGTTTATAAATACTAATTAAATTATAATGTTATTTTAGTGATTTATTATTAAGTTTTAAATTTTAAGTTTAATGTGTATTTTAATGGTTCTAAAAATCTTATTTTCTTTTTCTGAAATATTTCAATAATAAATCATGTTATTTCAAAATTTAATAATTTCAATATCTAAAATTTCTAAATTTTATAAATTTGTAAATCTTTGAAATACTTAACCAATAACCCGTCAATAATTCACTAAAAATTATCCGTCAACATAACGTTTTATAAATCCCGAATACGAAACGGCGTCTTGTTTGGGTTGCAGAGGAAACTTCTCATGAGCGTTAACTCACTTTTTTAAACCAAATAAACTTCTTTATTGATTATGCAACAATATCATGTAAAATTACACACTAATAAGGTAAGAAATACCAACAAAAGAAGAAGAAAAAACACATTTCTTTCTAATTTAATTTAAAAATTAGTCTTAGAATTTTTCATCGTAGATTGTTGCATAAGTGTAAAATCTGGATAATGACGTATGTTAGTTCTTCCAACTTTGTCTCAAAAGTAGGCCAATCGGTAGGCACCGACACTATCAGAATCAATTTTACAAAATAGAACAATATGAATCCTTGGATTATGGATATAGTGAGAATATATCTCGATGATAACCTCTCATTACCAAATATATATGTGATGGTTCTATCTTTAATTATAAGAGAGACACTCATATTGGGTATCTCACTAGTATAATATCGATATTTTTTTATGGTTTTATTTGTTTTGTTAATTTAACGTAAACAAAAAAAATCTTGGCTAACAACGCACAAGAGTTTTTCATTAAAATCTCATGGCTCTTGTTTGATAATGGGATCTCAATTTCTCTCTCCGCTTTTGATTATTATTTTTTTAAATTATGAGATACTAAAAACTACCTATAAAGATGCCCTAATACCCAATTTAGGCCACTTATCTTTGTTTGCGAAATTTTCACGAATCATCAATTAATGTAGTAAACAACACGTATTAAGTCTGTAATTGGTGGATGAGATTTAGTAAAAAAATAATTAACTCGTACCATTTTTTCTTATCTTGGTCACAGCCCAGTTTTCTTCTTTCTTCTTTTTCTTTTTGGGGAACAATTTACATATCTTAGAAAAAGCTTAGGAAGCAAGGTTCGAATTAAAAAGGACTAACTTCAAAACTCTGGTAGCTTCGGTGCAAAGATTCAAACTAAAATCAAGTGGAAACAGTTTATTTGGGTCCCAAAGTCAAAACTCGATCACACCAATAACATGAATAAGTGTTAGGGAACATTACTTTAAGATCATAATGAACTCCCACTGAAGCTTAAAGTCATTGAATCAGATAATGCAGCTAAAGACATATCTTGTGTAAAAGAAGCTAAAAATAGTTGTTCATTCTACAAATGTGAAGGAAGAAAAGTATACATTACCATATTGTAGTATAGAAAAGCCGGTGTCTTAATATTCAAAAGCAACAACACACAGAATAATTAATAATCATCAACTACTTTTAAGACACACCAAAGCTGGCTGTGTGTATTAACAAATTCCACCTGCAAGTTCAAAGAACAACTGCCCCAAAAAAGGTGACAAAGATTGAAGAATTCACTCTTGAAGTCTCTCTAGTAAGCTCACCTGATATCTGCATGCTACTTGTACAATTACACAGCAAGCCAAATCAACGCCCTGACCCTTGAGATTCATCTTTCTCACTACTCTCTTGACCCATCTGTTGATAAATCTGTGTAAAAGACTGTGAATTTAAAACACCAGCATTGCCTTCATGAGACAACCCTAACTCAAGTCCAGGTATCTGAGTATTGGTATTATGATGACTAACACTAGCACCCAAAATCGAAGCAAAACTCATAGCTCCAATGTTGGAAACACCAGGAAAATCAAACGCAGGAAACCCAATTCTGTAACCAGACCCAAACCCACCTACATTTGGCCATAACCCACTTTGTATATTTGACCTAGTAGCTCCTTCTCCGCCGCCAATTCCCCAATTTGTTCTACCACCATCTAGGTCATGACTGATCATTAAACCAGCAGTGAGAGAATGGTTAGAGACAGAGCCTCCTGCTGCAGCAGCAGCTGAAGCTGAAGCTGAAGCTAAAGCAGAGGCTGGTATGGTTCCTGAACCGGTAGCTGCGATAATCGACGGCTCAGCTTGTTGGAGTAGCCATTGGATTGTTTCCCCGTCCGATTTGTGACCCAATTCTCTAGTTAGTTGAAAAATCCTAGCCGCACAGAGAGCAGGCATCCTGATTCTCCGACCCCTACCTTCGACTTTAGTGTGTCTGTCTTTATTAGAGCTTCTCTTAGGTCCAAGTTGTTGATTCTGCTGCTTCTTACCTTCTTTGTCCACGATCTGAAAATCCTTAATTTCAGGTGATTTGTTGTTGTCGTCGTCGGAAGCATCTCCCATGCCCTGACGTCGTGCTGGTTGTGATTGGTTCAAGAAATTTGGTACTTGGTGTCGATTTTGGCTCTTGGGATCCATCAAAACCACAGATGCTGTGTGGGGACTTCGGGGTCCAGACTTAAATTTAATCTCTCTCTCTCTCTGATTCAATTAAGGGTTTGTGAATTGTGGTGACTTGAAAAAGAAAAGGAATCGACTTTGAGAATTTTATTACAAATCCGATAAAAGCCCGTAAATCCCGATGCAGAGTTGATTCGAATAAAGAAAAAAGTTGTCATCTTTCCATCTTAAAATGGGTCAAAAAAGAAATGAGAATTCACTAAAAAGTATCAGACTTTAGTTTGTCTTTTTCTTTTCTTCTCTCTCTCTCTCTCTTTTTTTTCTTATAATTTTTAATTTTGTTTACCATATAAACATAGTAACAGAGTAATACTCACCAAATACTGATAAAAATCTTGTAAGACCATAAACTGCAAAGTAACCAAACAGTACCTAAAAAAAAAGCAGTGACCGTTTCACATTTTTAATCCTTTCATTGAAGGTATTGAGAATCTAAACACCTGCCACTTAATTTTTAACTAGTATAAGTTCGTGAATTTTTTCCAATACAATTTTGTAGGATTCTTCTTTTCTTTTTTTGTATTACGATCAAGATTTGTTTTGGTGAAAAATAACAAATGTTATTGTGATTGGTGATATTTCAATAAAGCTAATGAATTTTAAAAAACATAAAATACCACAAAACATAAACTATCTATTCCAAATTATCAACAAGTTTTTTTCTTCTAAAATACCATAAACATCTCTTTTCCGATATCAAAATCATGTTTTAAAAGTTTCTTTCCAACCATTAGCTATACTAAACTGATTTTACACAATTTGTTTTCCACCATGGAGGAGAAAGGTGTAACAAATTCTAGTAATAAGAATCAAGCAATCATCTAGAAAATATATCTACTTACTCTCATGAAAATTATCACGAAAACAAATCATAGTAATAAGAGAAAACTATGAAAAGAGAAAATAGTTTTTTTTTATATCCACTTAATTAATCTTCCAATTACACACACGAATGTATATAGCCTAGAGATAAATCTCGACTCTTTGGTACACCATAGTAATTTTGCAAATCATCATGATTGCACAATTATCTTGAGTATCAGTTCTGTTAGAAATATAAATTTGTTGTTGGCACTCAAATTTAACTTCATTTGAGTTATTTTGAATGAGAAATATTTTATCCAAAGTTTCGTGTTTGTATAACAAAAATTGGATAAGTACCATTTGATAGAGGAGTCCAAGCAAAATTAAAAATCTTGAGATTATGTATTATGAAGGAAAGAAAAAATATATTAAATTATATGTGCGCGCATTGAACTACGTCATACTCGGATTCAGGTGTTGGTTTCGGGTATATGAGTATATGCTTAATAACCTATTGCGAAAAAAAATTTATGTAACTTATCACTACATATAACTATATTTTGTTAAAAATAATATAATTCTTACCATGTGCTGGAGAATTAGATTTGTTCCAAATATAATAATTCTCATAATAATGTATATAATTAAAGTGCAGACAAATAAAAAAATTTCTCTTTAAATTGAAATGATAATTGATTTTATTATTCAACTTTGTAACCAACTAATTTGATGTTAAATGCGATTAATGGTGAAATTATGACAACATGATGAATACCATAAGGTCTTACCTCCTCTTTTCTTATATAAGGATAAAATATCCAACATCTCTAAAAAATTCATCTATTGATTCTCTTTCCAATTTATTTTCTTTCTTTTAAAGTACAACACAAGTGAGGTTTGAGAACTTATTAGTTCGAGTGATGCGAATCATAATTAAGGAAATAGTGTCTCGCCTCCACGTAACCTTTTTATACCTAATTCTTATTTTATTATCATGTTAATAAATTTTAATTTATGTATTATTTGTCGAGGAATCTCAGCAAACACTTTTTGGTTGTGAGATTCTCTAGAATCATGAAGGACTCTTTGACTCATATTCAAGCATTACAAATCTCTACATAATAAAATAAAATAAGAAAAATCTACAATGAAAACACAAAACTCAATCACCAATCATGCAATCCTATGCTAACCCCATATTCAATCCTTAAATCTACTCACACATGTTCAAAGAAGAAACACATGATGAATTGATATAGAGAAACATGATTATAATTGCATAAACTTAACTATTCAAAGAAAGAAATGAGATATTTGGACAACAATATTAAATTATCTCATGAAAAGACAAGAGAAACACTTTAAAACGTGTTTGAAAAAGAAAATAGTTAAGAAAGTGATATATTATATAGTAAAATTAGATTTTTCTGTACTTATAATAGTAAACTCAAAAAAGTGAAAATCAGTGGTATGCGGTCGCCGGTCTAGACCGTTAGTGGCTATCGAAAAAATACATCATTTAAACTAGCGGTTTAGAACACCGGTGTAATCCTCTTGTAGCTCATGGAAAAACACATTCTTCAAGCCGACTATGTAATCCTCTGATTTTTTTTTGGAAAATCTTCTTCTTCAAATTGGCGGTTTAATTTTCCGGTTGTGTATGTTTTTCTTCTTCTTGTTGTTGTTTTTTAGATCACTTTTGAGATATCTTAAACATCCTTGATTTCCATATATCTAAATCCAAGCTCTAAACATATGAAAATGACCAAAAACATGCAAAAACATCACAAATAAAAATCATAGACTTTAAAATATCAAACCGTTAAATTGAATCATAAATACTTAAAAGACTACAAAAGTAGGTAAAATATGAATAAATAATGCTTAAAATACGAGTCTAAAACACTAAAATATGAGTCAATCAAAAGGAAGACAGGTGAACTCATGAATTTTAATTTCTATTTGAGCTTGTCTCACATATGTCCCACTTGCAATAATCTTATTGGTTAGCAACTTAGCTTGTTTAGAGTCTCCTGTCTGATACACTTATTTAAGCTTGAGGTATGAGAAACGATGACATCAAGCTTGTAACATAAGGTGAAGAAAGGTTCATATGACAATGACTTTGTAAACATATCAACTACTTGACGGATTTTTATGTTTTTGACCTAAAGTTCTCCATGTGCTTTATGTTCTCGAAAGTAACGATAGCTAATTCTAAAATGCTTTGATTTTGTGCGTAGAGCTGGATTTGATGAGAGATTACATTGTTGAAAAATTTTCACAATACATCACTGGAAATATTTGAAGAGTTTAACCAAACTCCATAAGTAGTTCAACAACCCACAACTCTACAACAACAAAAAAACATTGTTCAATATTCTACTTATGTTGAAGATTTAGAGATTGTGGGTTCTCTTTTAGCATACCATGATATAATATTTAAGAAAATGTTAAACAAAATTTCCAATTAACCTTTAATTTCCTTACAATTTGTCTATCCATTATCACATCTTAAAGTGATGTATACATCAACATCCAAGTTTATACTCATTGACAATGTCCCTTTCAAGTACCAAATGCTTTTCTTTAATATAGTGAAATCAAATTATGTAGGAGCATGGATTTTTGACGCAAAAATTTCATGAAAAAATGAATATCAAGTCTCGTGAAAGTTAGATTATTTATTAACAAGATAAAATTCTAAAGTATTTTGGATTTCGAAAAATTTCTCGTGAAACTGCCAAATTTTCTAGTTTTATCAATATAGGTGTACGCATAAGTGCATAATCAAGCATACATGTTGTTTTAAGATGATAAAATGCATACTTCTCTTGGTAAACAAACAATCATCCATAATGGAAAATGAATCTAAACACTAATAAAATAGTGTAGAAGTCTTAGATCCTTTATTCCGTTTGTTATTAAGAGATGATATTATCTGTGGAACAAGTACCTCACTATTGTGTGTTAGTATCATGTCATTAACATACAATATATAACAAGAATATCACCTATTTTTCTTTGATGTACAAAAACAAAGAATAAATTTAAAAAAATGCATATAATCCAGCATTAATTAAAAAATAGTTAGATTTATCAAACTATAGTCGTGAGGCTTGTTTGATTACTATATTGCCTTCTTTAATATGAAAACATAAGCATGCCTTAATGGATCCTCAAAAACATGTGGTTGTACCATATTCATAGTCGCTTGTAAAGCTCCATGAACAAATTCATTTTGAATTCCAACGGTTTTATATCCCATTTTTGTGTAATTGTAACATGTTGAGTCAATCCCATAGTGGTTGTTCTTACAACTGTATGAAATGTTTCATTGTAATACATATCTTCCTTTTATTGATATTCATTTTCACCAATTTCGCCTTTAATTATTCAATGTGCCATCATAAAAATTTTCAAGACCCATTTGCAATAAAAAAAGTTTCATCTATCTCCTGAAGAACGAAGTCTCGTATGTTTAGTTCATACATGGTTTCTACTTCTCCCTTCATTATTTTGGTCCATCCATGATCTTTAAGAGTAACTTGTACTAGTGTTGGTTCATGGTAGTTATCTTTGATGCTGAATAAGACATATTTGAGATTAGGCTTATGAATACTAAATTTTGCTCTAGTGGTCATGGGATGAGATGAGCTTGATTTATTCATGGTCATTGTCGGTAATGGATGAAAATTAGTTTATGTGAATAGATAATTATAATCTTATATACAGTTATTTCATATGTTTATTGATCTATTGCTTTTGAAGTAACATATTCATGATTTATTGGTTGGTTATGTAGTTGTAGAAAGTTATTTTACAATCTCATGTGGTGAGTTGATTAGAAATGGATCATCCATATTATATCACTTGGTATCTTCTTTTTGTTGGACCCAGAATATCAAGTTGAATGTAATGGTGGAGTGGAACTAGACATGGGAGCAATGTAAACTTTAATATAGGAAAACATGTGTTCATCAAATAACACATGTCTACCCTACTTATGTAGACCTTTCATGTTGAAGGATTTAGACATCTATACCCCTAATACTTCCCATTATACTCTAGGAAACACAATGTGGTGATTTGGATTACAACTTGTTGTGAGATTATGGGCGCATATATGGAAAGAAAGATCAACCAAATACTCTTATGGCAATGTAATTAGGTTTTTCATTAGGAGTTCAAATGAGATATTGTTTTCTGATATAGCCAAAGATGGAAGGATATTGCCAAGAAAAATTGAAGTAAAGAAGGCTTTAACCCATAATAGTTAGGAAACTTTACTATAAAACATCATTGATAAGCATAACTATGTGATACATGTTTTTCTCTCTCTTATATATCCTTTTGTTATGGGGTATAAGGATAGGAAATAAGTTGACTAATTACACATTTTTCCAAGTGAGACATAAGCATATTACTAACAAACTCACTACCATCATCACACTAAAACATTCAAATTCGTTGTTGATATTGAGTTTCAATCATTTTTTGAAACAAGAAAAGCACTAATATAACTCTTATTTCATTTAAGTGGATAGAACCAATTGAATCTCGAGAAATTTTCAATGAAGATCACATAAAAAAGAAACCCTTGAGCATTATCAACAAGAGCACAAAAGAGAAGTCTACTACTCTTTTCTAAAGTCATAATGAATCCTTTCTAAGGTCTGTTTGACATAAAATTAGATGCACAAAAGATAAGTCTACTACTATTTCCTAAATAACAAATGAAATATTCGGTTTTACTTGGTTTTACCACCTATTTTAGAGTCTTTAATCAAGTCAAAGTTGTATTTTTAGTCTTTTCGTATTTTTGAGTCTTTTCATGTTTAAGGTGGCTTTGGATAAGATTGACATAATGGTTTTGGGACATTATGGATGCAAATTGACATATGTAGATGTAGAGACATAAGAGTTAAGAGTTTTCTAACGTTTGAATATGTTTTCACCGTTGGATCTAGCTGAAATTTGGACACAAGATAGCCACTTGAGTTAGATTTCATATGGAAGTGATTTGAAGTCAATCCAATGGTGCAATCAAAATTTAAGACGAATTTACTGAAGACTACTCAAGCTGGCTCGTAAAAGAAGCACGTGCAAGGGAGATCGATCGTTTATTAAAGATCGATCAATCTAAGGTCCCTAGAAAATCCAGAAGCAATAGGTCATCGTTTCAAGCTCACGTTTTGTACACGGAAAGTTCCCTAAAGAATTCTTTTTCTCTAGATTTCTTTTTTACCCTTTTAAAGAGGAAATTAGAACTTCTTTTTAGGCTAACAATCATTCTAGTTTATTTTTTCTTTTTCTTTAAGAGAGAGAGAGGAGATACAAACTTGAACTTAATTTGGAGAAGAGTTTTGAATCCTCTTTTACTATTTTATGCAATATATTTCATTAATTATTAAATCTATGATGCTTGTTTCTTTTAACATGTATGAGTAGATCCCTAGTTAGATTTTAGGGTTTCCACGGAAACTAGGTTTATAGCTAAGGTTAATTTAAAAAGAATATAATTGTTTGGTTTTTAGTATAGATTTTTTTTTTAAATGCGTGAACTAGACCGATCACCTAGTTCATGATATTAGGTTGATAGTACAAAAGAATTTGATTTAGAAATATGGCCTAATCTAGATGAATAAGTGGATTTAACTAGGGGAAGTATTGTTTTAGATGTTTATGAACGTATCAAATCTAAACATTAATGCATATTTAAATTAGCTGTATACGACGAGAGTTTATTTTTAGTAATTTAAACATAGAGATTTAATACGCCAGGAGGAGATTAATCTAATTGTGTCTTTTGAGTTGAAAACTATTTTCATAATAATCCTTACATGATAATTTGAGCTGTTAAATCTGAATACATGTGGAACTTCCTAATGCTCAACTCTTATATCTTATAATTTACATCGCTTTTATAGCTTTTCACTTTTACTTATTTGTATTCAGTAAAACCAAACGAACATTTATTTTTTCTAGCTAGAGTCAATTCTAAGATTAATAGTGCAATATTGGTCTTTGTGGATTTTATCTCTAATATACTATTGTGTTTGTTGTGCAGTTACAGTGAATATATTTGGATTAAAACCTGAGTGCGTCAACAAACGTCACAGACTTGAGAACTTGTTATATCGATCTTTATTTGACTACTTTTGGATAGTTATTGAATCGCTTCTTGTGAGGATGTCCCAAACTTTGGTGTCGTATTTTCCACTTGAAGTTTGTTGTCTCGTTAGTAAAAGGAAAAATATTGAGAATCCCCCATCACATATAATCTTTATGTCTTTCCACTTAGGTTAAAAACTTTCTTTTTACTTCGTCATTTACATAATCATATCAAATATGTAAAGGAGCATGGGTAACCAATAATTAAATGGAACAATTACATTAGAGTGTACCTAAAACTAAAGTATTTACATTCTAGTGTACCTTTTGCTTTAGGTGTACTTTCACTCTCAACAAATATCATTTTGCCCTTAAAAGGAAGGGAGACAAAAAAAAGAGTGGTATTGATCTCTTGGTAGATGTACAATACAAAAAGTAATGTTTTTATTTTTCATCCTTAATTTTGAAAATTAATTAGTTGAAATATATATATATATATATATATATATATATATATATATTAAAAATAAAAATTATACCAATTATATTTTTGTACTTTATAAACAGACATTTGTTTTTTTATTTGGATACAAAACAAAACACAAGTTTCATGACGTTTGTGTACACAACGCTTTGTGTACATGACGCTTTGTGTACACGATGTTTTGTGTACGTGACGCTAATTTTTGGAGTACACAATGATTACTCAATCCATGTACAACGTCGTGTATCATTCATCATGTGTACAACGTCATGTACACAATGCTTGTGTGTACAACCTTGTATATCTTGCAACATGTGTATAGTGTAGCATTAACAATGTTCTGTACACAGCGATTTTGTACACCATGTTAATTATTAGATGTAAAAAATGATGATGCAGCCTATGTACAACATCGTGTATCATGTAATATGTGTATAGCTTCACCTACACAATGATCCGTACATGATGTTTGTGTACGTCATGCTAATTATTAAATGTAAACATCGATAATGTTGTAAAATGTCGTGCACAATAATGTATAATTATTAGATGTACACAATGATGACGCAGTCTATGTAAAATGTCGTGTATCATGCAACATGTATATAGCGTCACATACACAATGATGTGTACATGATGCTTGTGTACATCATACTAATTATTAGATATACACAATGATAATGCAGTCATACCCAATAATAATGTAGTCTATGTACAATGTCGTGTATAATGACGTATAAGTATTAGATGTACACAATGATGATGCAGTCTATGTACAACGTCGTGTATCATGCAACATGTATATAGCGTCACGTACACCATGATGTGTACACGATGCTTGTGTACAAAACATTGTGTACGATATCCACATGCTGCATGATACGCGAGGTTGTACACATAAGCATCATGTACATGGCGTTATACACATGCTTAATGCTACACGACATTGTATACGAACTGAATAATCATTGTGTACACCGAATAACTAGCATCATGTACACAAAGTGTTGTGTACACATACGCCATGAAACTTGTTTTTTTTTTCTTGTGTCCAAATTAAACAAAACAACTGTCTAATTATAGAGTATAAAAAGTTAATAATATTTAGTGTTTTTGAATACATATATACTATTAAGTAATTGGTTTTTTAAGATTGGAGGTGAAAAAAGCAAATGTCAACATCTGACACATGTCATGAGAGAACATTTGTATAACTAGCGTCATGTACACAAAGTTTCGTGTACACAGACATCATGAAACTTGTTTTTTTCCTGTGTCCAAATCAAACAAAACAAATGTCTATTTATAGAGTATAAAAACTTAATAATTTTGGTCTAATTTTTAATTTTTTAATATATATACTATCAAATAATTGATTTTTAAAGATTAGAGGTGAAAAAAGCAAATGTCAACATCTGACACATGTCATAAGAGAGAACATCCGAATAACTAGCGTCATTTACGCAAAGTGTCGTGTACATAGACGTCAAAAAACTTGTTTTTTCGTATCTAAATTAAATAAAACAAGTGTTTATTTATAGAGTATAAAAAGTTAATAATTTTGGTATAATTTTTTAGTTTTTTTGAATATATATACTATCAAGTAATTATTTTTAAAGATGGAGGTGAAAAAAAAAATGTTAACATCTGACACATGTCATGAGAGAGAAAAATGTAGAATGTAATTAAATAAAAAAATAAGGGTATAATGAAGAAATTTTTCTCTTTTTCCCTACTAAAGTGCATCAATAACAAAAAGTACACTAGAATGTAATTACTTTTCAAAAAGTCCACCTCCATGAAATTTATCCTAATGAAATTTAGATTGATAAAATGAATTTAGTAAATTTTGGACAAACTAGTACATCCTACAAAATATAAAAGTAACTTGAGTCGTTGAATCAATACTAATGATAGGAAGGTAATCACCGTTACCAACAATAGCCTCTATTTTTATTGACCGTTGAAGAGGATAAAGACCATTAGAGAGGATAAATGACAAGTGGGCTTCTGGATTTCAATTGCTTTTTGAGATTGTCTCATTTGTGGTTCACTCGCAATACTTTTGTTGTTGAACCAAACCTATGACTTGTTTATAATTTCATGTCTGATGTTTTATAATTTATCATTTCGATTTGAAAGTTTATGGTTTTAGTTATGTAGTAGTTAAAAGAAAAATTAGATGAAATTTATATTAAAAAAGCATTTTACTAAAGATATAATTTTAAAAATATAAAATGTCGTATTATAAAAAATGCAAATAATAATATATATTGTTACGTAAAAATAGGAATCATTTTTAGTTATAAACGAAGTCATTGGTGTTGATTAGAAGGATGAACTTTTACATAATATGTTTATTGTACATTATACAGACTTATGAGAAATTTTGATATATTGTTGATAGAGATGATAATTGTGGATTTATATGTTTTTTGTTTGTTTTAGGATTTATGTGTTACATAGAAATATTAACAATTAGTGCGATCTTATAATTTACCTCATACTAAGAAGTATTTAGCTTTATTGGAATTTTTTGGTAATAAGTTGTTCTCTAACAATATGTTCAGAGTTTTACGAGAGCTTTCATATCTCTTTTCTGGACTTTCTGTGTAATTTTTATATGATTTTTACACAATTTTTAATAGATTTTTATTAACTCTCTGATTCAGTAATATGTCTTATTCAAACACGATATGTAACAACTATTCCACAGTCGATAATATACTACCTTGTTTCACTTCATATTTCTTTGATATATTTGTATCAATATTTCATAATATTTAAATACTTCCAATTATATTTTATTGAAGATTACAATCTATTAATTCAATTTATAAAAATTGTTATTCTAAAACATCAATTTTTTAGAACTAGAGAAAACTTAAACATAAATTTATTAGAAATAGAGTGCCTATTTCTTAAGCTATTTTATGTTGCAAAGAAAACTAATAGATTCTAGAATGAATCTATAATCGACTAAATAAATTTTTATCTAATTGAGAATAATTAAATATATTTGAAATAATAGATATATGTATTATTAATTTAATATATATATATATATATATATATTTATATTATTTTTATTATTTTAATTAAATTCTATCACAACAAAATTTTGAAAAATATATAAATTAACAATATATCAATGATGCAATATATTATATATGATATATATATATATACTGTAAAAATATATCATGATGTTTTTATGAATTTTGTTTAATGTTATAAATTATTATTATTAGACGATTATATGTTTAGAAATCAATATTTATATGGGCTAATTTCACTAGTCCTTCTTAATTTTTTCCATCCAATTTTTTTTTTTTTTTTTTCTGAACTTTGGAACTCCTTAATTTCCCACATGAATTTGGATTGCTCTTTATCCGACCCCCTCAATTTTGTCTATCCAATTTTCCCCTTGGACTTTGTAGCTATTTAATTTCCCACATGAACTTTATTACTCCTTACTTGACCCCCTCAACTATTTGTTCTCGTCATTTTACCCACTTAAGTGATTTGGAACATTGATTTGCGATCTAAATTATAAAAGCGATAACAAATCGCGTTTTGATTTAATCCAATAAATGTTTATGTTACATTTAAGTATTTTTAATATTAAATCTTACTTTTAATATTACTTTTAAACTAATACAACAAAAATATTTTAAAATCAATTTAAAAATAAATTAAATATATTTTAATGTTAATATTTTAATTTAATTTATTATTTTTAAATATTATACTTATACAAATTTAAATTATTATTTTAATTAAATATTATAAAATATTTATTTTAATACTTTAATTTATTATTTATTTAAAATATTATAAAATATTAAATTTAATATTTTATTATTATTTAGTTAAACTATTATTTAACATTTTAATTTATTATTTAATTAAAATACTATAAATTATTTTATAATGTGATAATATCATAAAATATTTAATTAAATGTTCAGATTTTTTTTTTTATGAAATGTTAAATTGATTGAAAAGAAATAATGAAAAGGTTATTTACAAAAGAATGTTTGGGGAAATGGTAAAATAAATATATATGGTTCCTATGTGATTGTCATGGTGGCCTCATTAAAACCCGATTCTAGAAAACCTTGTGGGATAAAACTAGAACCAGGAAAAATAGTACACACCAAGACAATCAGAACCATATACCCAAAAATAAAAAGTTGGTAAAGTACAGCCGAAGTGCAAAGAAGCGCATAGTGCCCTAGCATAAGGGGGTGGCGTGGATCAGGTGCTAGCGGGATGAATAGTCATCCATCTCGATAGAAGGTCGTGATAGCGCGATTGCGGTAGGTAATGCAAGCTGAGAATCCGTAGTCGAATAGTATTGATGATCGTGCGTAGTAAGTGGGAGTGAGGCTGGTGCAGATGGCCGTGGCATCGAGCATTACGCTCACGCCAGATGTGGTATATGGCTGCTTGGAGACAAAGGCGTATCAAGGCGGAGTCCAGATACGAGTAAGTGGACCGCTGTATGGTATCGATTGTCCGCTGCCAATCTGGGGAGAGGCGATGGCGGAGGATGGCAGGGGTAAGCTCTGACCACAATGTGTATGTGTAGGGGCAAGCGAAGTAGAGGTGGTCGCGGGTCTCATCTGGTTCTCCACAGAAAACACAGTGTTGGTGACGTCCCCATGTTCGCATTCTTCGACCTGTTGTTAACCTGTCAAGAAAAGCAAGCCACGAGATAAAGGCCTAACGGGGAATAGATTGTTTGAACAAAACAATCGATGACCAAGATTTAATGGGGAGAGAGCGACAAATTTGTTTCCAAGTGGCTGTTGGGTTGAATGTGTCACTGTATTGAGCATTGCCGTGGTTCCATAGGCGGACATCAGGTGTGGCTGTAGGGGAAGGGACCGGGTGATCAAGGATCGTCTGGTAGAGTGACCGTAGAGCTAAGCGTCGGGTGCGGCGGATCCGCCATGTCCCGGATCTTGCTGCTTTGGCTACAGTTGAATGTCTTGGGATTCCGAATTCACGAATACCCACATCACCTGCTACTACGTACAACGAAGCAGGGGAACACCAATTATCAAACCAAAAGGAAGTGGTGGAACCATTACCTATCTGAGATTTGAGAAAAGATGCTGCTAGAGGACGCAGCTTGAGTAACTTGCGCCAAATCCAGGATCCAGCGGCTGCAGTGGGAGATAAATCCCAAAAGGTGGCTTGGCGAAGGAGGTATAATCGAGTCCATTCCGTCCATAGTGACGTAGTTGTATGTAGGCGCCAAATCAATGACAAAGAGAAAACCGTGGACGTGTCTTCAAAGCGTCTAATACCGAGGCCACCCTGCGACTTAGGGGAACAAACATCAATCCAACTTACCTTGGCAGAGGAGGATGAGATTGGTGAGCCCGACCACAGGAAATTGCTACATAAACTACTCAGCACTTTCAAGCAACTCTTCGGTAGTCGGAACACTGATTGCCAAAAGTTGATGGTGCTAACAATGACCGACTGGATTAACTGCAAGCGACCTGCAAAAGATAAGAGTTTGGTTGACCATGAGTTGAACCGAGATCGAATGCGATCAACCAGAGGCTCATAATCCGTGGGAGAGAGTCTCTTTGTTGTTAGAGGTAAGCCAAGGTAGCGGATAGGTAAGTCTTCTCTACGCAGTCCGTAAGCGATAATTTCCCGGAGTAGAGGAGGTGGTGGGTTTTCCGTAAGGAAGGCAGAGGACTTCGCAAGATTCACTCGGAGCCCGGACGCGTTGCCAAAAGTCTCCAGCACCTGTAATATGCCTTGAATTGAACCTGGGCTACCATCACAAAAAACTAAAATATCATCGGCAAAGCATAAATGAGTGAGACCCAAACGAAGACAATGTGGATGGTAACCAATACGACCCGTGCTAGCTGCATGATTCAAAAGCTTGGAAATGACATCATTGACAATAACATAAAGATAAGGAGAGAGGGCACAACCGTGGCGAAGACCACGAGTACTCGGAAAGTATCCCGCAGATTCACCATTGACAGAGATA
>OVBE01005182.1:1090-22223 GCA_900406425.1 Iberis pinnata | reverse complement strand
GTTCAAATATTTCAAATAAAAATTTAATTTTAAATTCTTAAGAACCACATTAGTGGTTCTACCATTGGAGGGATAAAAATTAAGAAGATTTTTATTTTTTTAAGGATTANTATCGCCATCTTCCCCTTTTAAACTTTGAGCTCTGCTTTAAGCCGTTAAAACGTCTTCGACGAACTAATAACAACTCCAACTAATTGTAGCCACGTGGATTTACTTATTCCCATATCAGCGTTAAACCCGCCATTGATTCTACCTTCCTTTATCCTACAATAAACATTCTCTCTCTGTCTCTTCCTTCATCAGAAGCTATGGCGAGGAAAAACGGTGGAGAAGCCAATGTGAAGTACGAATGGTATTCCGGTTCCAAGAAAGAGATCGACGGTATAGTTTCGTACAGATTTTCTTGGATTTTCGTTGGATCTAATCTAATCTATGTGATATTAGGGTTTGCTTAATTTAGCTAATATTTGGGGGAAGATTCAGATTAATGTAACAGTGAAATTATTCTACAGGGCATTAGTTGGTGAGGATGATGAAATCATCTCTGGATCAAACCAATCTTATCCAAGCTCGAACCAGTTTGATTATGGTGTTGATAACATTGAGAATCCGAGAAAGTATGTGATTTGGAGCTCTTCAAAGAATTCCTACATCCTCTAGGTATATTTTTCTACTACTCTATGGGTGATTTTCTTCTACTGCCTTGTAAGTTACATTATTCCATATACTCTTTATTTAGGTTTGTGTTAAGTGCTTATAAAAGATATCCGATATGTTTCATGACCAAAGATTGATTGAAATTTGGATTTGGTAGATGCTTGTTTTGTGATAAAAATATTATATATGCTAGTAAATATTTTCCTTCTAGATAGCGTGTGTATGAACTTGTGTTTCCATCTTACATTGCTATGTTGATTCTGTTCCCTTTAAACTTTAGGGGCTACTATATAGTTATTTTCTGCTTACTAAAGTCTCTTTTCTGAGTTTTCTCCATGAAAGAGGATCTTAGGATATCTACCTTCCAAGGGATGATTATACAGGGTAAGAGCATTCACAGCAGACAGCAGACAGGTTATTTAAATGTTTGATGACCTGTCTGTATCTTATAGTTTCCTTTTGCTTGGCTTTGTGAATCATATTTTACCCTCTTTAGCCAGTCGTAAAACTCCATGTCTGCAGCTTATAAATCTTGGAAGATTTTGTACATCTTCTTTTTATTCCATTTTTGCCAACGTCATTTCCTTGTTAGATTTGGTATTTTAGCGTTAGTAGGTATAGTTACCCCTAAAACTTTATCACCTTCTAGTCACTTTAGGGAAAGAATACAGTGATATGTTCCATGTTCGATCACACTTTGAGTGTGTTTATTGAAGTTGTTGAGGTTTAACTGTGAATCTAAAGAATTGAAGAGACCAGTGATATTATTAGAGTTCTTTGGAAGATGTTTCTAAATGGTAGTGAAGGTTGGAAGAAAGTAGAGTTTTGAATTCAATTTGGAGATATATCAAGTCTTGGAGAAGTCAATCTTAATACTGAAACTTGCAAGGTTTGCAGGCAAGTGCTTGCTTTTTTCCATGTTTATGATGATGGCTTCTATTGCAGGAACTTGTAATGACAAGTTCTGTTCAAAGGCTTCGTGTCAAAGTGGTACATTTTCCTCCCGTGTTTTTGATTCTTAGTCTGATCTTGCTTATTTGGTTTCATTCAATATATGGATCCTGCTGATGCTGCTGAGGCATAACATTGCATGGATGGTTATCTTCTTCTTGGTCGTGAGTTGACTATCGTATTTGCAGAAGAAAACCGGAAGAAGCCAACTGAAATGAGAACAAGAGATCGGGGTGGAAGGTGAATTTATTGTTTGTCTACAACCCGAAACAATCTCTTGAGTTCATTTTCCATTGTTTTCATGTTTGTAGGAATTTCTTGATTGGTTGGTGTGAATTGACGTTTCTGAGTTTACTTTGGTATGTTATTATGATGCAGATATGGTGAATTTATACCAAACGTGTGATCCAGGTGAGTTATTTTTTTCACAATTGTTAATTAGTCTTGCTTATTGGTGAAATCGAGTTACTCATATTTGTGTTGCTTGTGTAGAGAGGGAGAACTTGTGCCTTTATGGTCTTCCATATGAGACATGGGAAGTTACTTCCTAAGCTTCGTGAACCAACTTTAGGTATCAATTCCGCAAGAGACGGTATGCAAGAAATAGACTGAGTATCTTTGGTCGCAATTCACAGTGATTCATGGCTGCTTTCTGTTGCATTTTAATTTGGTGCACGTTTTGGATTTAGTAAGAATGAAAGGTAAGGTTCATTCTCAGCCCTCAAAACTTTCGATTATTGCTTATTAAAAGTGATAATACCAATGTTCTGAATCACACTAAACTGGATGAATTTTGTTGAGATATCTATCGGATTCAGGTTAATAGATGTGGTATGTGCCACTAATTCGGATTAGTATTTTTTAATCTAGTGCAGGATTATTCTAATTAGACTAGGCAGTTTACACTAGATTGTAGCTTACAGGTTTAAGAAAGTTTGACTGAATAAGTTGGTGATTATAGAATTGTCTAGGGTTTTTGTTGGATATTTGGTCGTAATATATCAAATTCTTTTGGTGGATTGAATAAAGAAATTTAGTAATTTTTCGATATCATCAAAGTCTTCTTTGGAGTTAAGATTCTATGCTCATATTTTGTTTGTGTGGGTTACAGAAACCCTTGATTCTTGCTCTCTTAAATTCAATTTTTCAAGCCGAGTGTACGGCGCAAGAAGCTTACACATGGACTGAGGTAAAAATCAAAATCGTATTCATATATACCATTTTGATACAAGAAAACAGTTTACTTTGAATGCGGAATTTTCTCTGATTTTTGTAGAAAAATGAAGCTGAGGAGAGAGAAGCTAGTTAGGAAGATGAGAGAAGTAGTTGGAAAAGGAAGAGGAAAGAGGAGAAGGAAGGTGAAAGAGTCAAAGTAGATGAGGAAGAATTAGCTAGAATGGAAGAAGAGATCAATTTTTTTCAAGCTACCTTCCGTAAGAAGCTACTTTCCTTTGCTTAGATTTTTCTATTATTGTCTTAAGAACATATTTTTTAAGACTTTGCTTCATTGTTCTACTCTTTAAACTTATGACTTATGTATTGTCTACTTATGAATGTTTGGTTGTTGTTATGAAAAATGTTGGTTCTTATTGAGGTATCTAAACATATTATGTACAAAATTAAAATTACATACAAAATAGACTATCATAATATATTATATATCATAACAAAATTAAATATAGCAATTACAAACAAGTATAGTAGAGAACCTATAATAGCATCTGATATGAATCATAACCAATTTTTTAATTAAAAAGTTGTGTCTTATAATAACATTAATTATTGCTATTGTATCTAAACATAATGTAGCGTAAAAAAAATGCTATCGTAGAAGGTGTATTTATGATGGCTATTGGTGACATAGCATTAGCAGTTTTGCTATGAAAGCCCTACCATAGCGTTTATCGTGAGTTAAAAATGTACATATTTATTGTCGTGCCCTCCCTTCAGATAAAAAAAACGGTACAGAAAAAGGATTGAACAGCGGACATCAAAGTTCGTTTCCTCATCCCATAAAACTAGATGCTAAAGGAAAAAGAAGAAAAAGAAAAGAAAAAGAAAGAAAAGTGCAGAAATGCGAAGAAATAAAAAAGAGGAGTAAGAAAAGAAAGAAGTGAGAAAGGGAGAAAAAAGATCATAACCAAAACTCGACGGATGCTCTATTTGGTGTGGGCGCTTTGATAGAAAATGTGCTTGAGCACATTGATCGATACCCCATAGGCGAGAATGCATTTATCTATACTTAACTGAACTTAATGAGGTGGTTGAGATGACTTGATGGTTTGATTGATTTTTTAGGATTTAGAGTAGGAAGCATGTTATTGGTTTGGTGGTGGTAAACAGTTCTTTCGCAATGGTTGTTTAAGATTGGTGTCTTTTGATATGTTTAAGGTTTATGAGATTTTGTGAGTTTCTGTGTGGTCTCTTTCAAACATGTTTACAAGATTTGGTCTTACTTTACTTGAGGAAAAGAAAAGATCTAAGTTTCGGGGAGTTGAAATTACTCGATTTTAATGCATTATAATAGACATTTATGTCTGGTATTATGCATTATTCGAGCCTTTTCCTTGCAGTTTTGACATATTTTCATGTTTACAGGTGTTCCAGTTGATATGGACCTAAAGTGGTGATTTTTCTGCATATTTGGATGGAAATTGGCTAAGTGAAGAATGAAGATATCAATTCGGTTTCAAGTTGATCAACTTGTAAAAATGAAGCCTCTAACAAGACAGATCGATCGGTCCACCCCTAGATCGATCAAACCATCTCTCCAGAAGAAATCAGAAGAAAACAGAAGATATAGACGATCGGTCCAACCTTAGATCGACCGGTCCACACACACCCGGAGGAGCTAGACCGATCAGTCTAGCCTTAGACCGACCGATCCATCACATATGCGAGAAATTTTGAAGATTTCCATATTTTGCAGAACGAGTCCTCAAGCTTATCTTATTTTTCCTATTTAAGTTATTTTACTTTTTGCACTATAAAAGCGTTACGGCTTAGGTTTATTTTCTTTACGCTTTTACCACTTTAGAGTTTTTACGTAGAGACGAATCCGAATCCTCTATTTGGAGAAGATTTCAAAACTCTGTTCTTGCTCAGTAATATCTATTTTTATCTATTGCAATCATGTGTTCTTCTTTGATATTGAATTTTGTATTCTTTGCAATGTCTGAGTACTTCACCTGTTAGGTTTTAGGGTTTCCCGGGAAATTCAGGTCTGAATGTTAGGGTTTAACAAAAAAAAATTAAAATTGTTAGGTTTTAGTCTTGACATGGTCTTAATGCATGAATTAGAGTAGCTAACTAGTTCATTAATATTATATTGACAAACGTAAAGAGATTTGGTTTAGAAGTCTGATATAGTCTAGATGAATAAGTGTTTTTGCTTGGGAGAGTATTGTACTGAATGCTTATGAATGAATCTGAACATTAATGCATGGTCGAATTAGTTAGACACAGCAAGAGTATGTTTCTGATATTTCGAACATATAGTTTAATACTTCGAGATGAGATTATTCTATTTATGTTTTTCATGTTGAGAACTATTTTCAAAAAAAAATCATGCATGTAAACTTTGGCTTTTAAACATGATTACTTGTGGAATTCTGTAATGTCTAACGTTTTTAGTTTATTGTTTACAACTTCATTATTTTAATTATTGCTTTAATTCAGTCACAACCATCTTATTATTTTGTCTTAGCTTGATTCGAAATTGAACTAAAAGTCATGTTTCTCAAAATTTTCTCTAGCTGAGTAACTCTTGATTGACGAGTTACTCACCCCGCCAATTACGCATTTCCTCACAAGTGAACATGATAAGTAGCCAATTTCGAAAATGCTAGATTTTGGGATCACTACTGGACTTATATATTCCTTTTAATAATCTTTATTTAGCTTTCAATAAGTTTGAGACTCGATTCATTTAATGTTTTAAGGTTTTATTTCAACATTTAAATTGTATTTTCAACATTTATTGCTAATTAAGAGACATTCCGGTTCCAAAATTAGTTAATAGACTCATTTGATCCTAACGAAAAATCAAGATGTTACCATTGGTATAAAAGCATATGGTTTCCAAACCGATAAGAAAAGAATGCATATGATGACCACATAATATCAACTTATTAAATAATGATCGTAATTCATTATAGAGAGAACTGTTAAATGGGATACTCATATATGATATGACTTGCTTTACATTTCGCTTCTTCTTTCTGTTTCCAAGTACTTGAGAAGCTCATCCAGTGCACTGTAAGATGAGCCACCACTTCTAACAGAGACTTTGAGACTCTCTTTTAAACAAAGGGCTCTAACCTTCATGCCTACACCTTCCTCATCCATAATCAACCTCTTTACTGTTCTCTTAACATTATCTCTTTCCACCTCGCCTTGAAACTGGATCCCTATACTCCAAGAACTTTCTATATATATCGCGTTTAACTTCTGTTCATCGGTAAAAGGCCTACAAATTATTGGTACTCCTTCCCCGATGCTCTCAAGTGTAGAGTTCCATCCACAATGACTCCAAAAGCCTCCTACTGAAGGATGTCCAAGTACTTCTCTTTGTGGTGCCCATTTCACAATATATCCTCTTTCTGAGACTATCTTACTGACTTCCTCTAGCAATGAATCGGAACCGGGGATAGAGCCCGGTCGAATTACCCATAAGAAAGGTAGGTTGCTACCATACAATCCCCAAGCCATCTCCAAAATCTCCTTTATTTCTATTTGAGCTTTACTTCCTAGGCTTATGTATATCACTGAGCGTACTTTCTGCTTGTCAAGCCATTCAATACAGCTCATGTCCTCTTCCAGTAAACTAGAGTTTGTTGAGGCTGTAAAGTGAAGAGGGCCTAATGGGTAAACTGGAATTCCGAGTTCTTGTTGCAGCCAAGACAGAGACGAGCTCTCCAGACATCTGGCCGTGTTGATGATAACAGCAGAAGCTCTTCTTTTGTTAAATACTTCTCTACAAAGCTCCAAATACCGCTCTATTGGCCCCATTCCTGAAGTTGGTAGGTCTTTGTATCTTAATGGATGTAAATTTTCAACCACCTTGTCTTGCACTTGAGGATCTAAAAAGTGAAAAGATTAAAAAAATAAATAAATAAATAAAAAGTAAAAGGAGTAGACGCATAATTAATGAGTAATAAGAAAGATTTAGAGTACCTTCAATATCGATCTCAGCATTCAATTTGCTTAAAACATAGCCGCAAACTTGATTTGTAGCACTGGCAGTGGTGACTATGACACTAGGGAGCTTGAACTCCTTCGATGCAGCATTAGAGAAGTACATCAGCTCATCATATATTATACATGCAATATCATTACCTTTTTGTAGCAATAACTGAGCTATGCACTCCTTGAAGTTTGCCTCGCTGGTTTTGTTAAGCTTTAAAATAAACTCGACTGGTCCGAGTCTTTCGAGTTGAGTCACCGGTATGCTTTCTGGTATGGTGACAAATTCAAAGCCAGGGATGTTCTGGGAAGAGCTTACTTGATTGAACTCTCCCTGGACAACTGTAATTAAGAAGCCCTTTGAGTTAAGGACGTGGCCTAGTTGAATCATTGGAGTTATATGTCCTTGTAATACAAGTGGAACTAACACTATCCTTTTCTTCTCCATTGCTTACCCGATCTCACACTCACACACACAATTCAAAACATCTCTAATCTTATATATATATATATATATGCATATATATAATATCTCTCCCTCTCTTTGTGGTGAAGAGTCATGCACGTGCTACTGAAGAAGTAAAATAAAAAAGTCACTGGTTTTTGTGCATTTCCTTCAAACAAGGGACAAGCATTTGGTTGGCAAAAATTCAATGGTTTTTGGTAACACATGTGAAATCATTGAGTCTTAAATCATGGTGCAATTATTTGTAAAATGTCATTGAGATACTTATTTATTTATTTTTATATTCTGTTTCTTTTTCTTCTATTAAAAATACTAGGTAAATTACCCGCGCGGCACGCGCATGAATTTATTTATTAAAATAAACCATAAAAAGTAAATATTTTCATCATATATATATGATTACATGGTAACTTTATATTAAAATTTTCTTTGGAAAATTTAAAATATTTTATAACACCAAAAGCACAATTTTCTTGTTATTAAAATAGTATATAAAAATGTTTAAACAAGAATACACATATTGTTTGTCAATGTTGTTATTACTCCCAACCATAAGAACTATCGATTTTTTTCTCTTGCTTCGTGTTGGTCGAGCGTTGGTCTTGCTATTTGTTAGACTTTTTTTAGAACTATGCTTTGATCCATCTACGTTTTTTGCTTTTTTAAGATCACTTATACTTGTTGCCTCACTTATGTTCTTTCCTCACCGTAATGTTTCTTTTTCTGTCTTTTACCCTACTTTTCAATTTGAGATTTCTTGACTAATTTATCTTTATTGGGCATGTCTTTTAGTTCACATTTCATGCTCATTTGTGAAAATCTTTTGTTATAAAAGTTTGTAAATAAAAATAATATATATATATATATATATATTTTACATATATCTAATAAAAGTTTCTTCAAAATTAAAAAAATTATGTTTAATGCTTACCCTTTCAAAAATATTTTCTTGTTTTCATAATTGTAATATTTAAATATGAATGAAAATACAACCATTCAAAGGCACCCCTTTATATTTTTGAAAATTACATGATAATATAAAAAGATATATAAAAATTAATGGAATAAAATATATTGAAAATTAAAAATCCTATGATTGTGACAAGTATTCAAGTTCAACTATTTAGTTTGACTTCAAAATTTAAAATTAAATTAAGAACAAAAAATGAGAGCCATAATGATTTGATTACCATATACTACAAGTACCATGAAAGACACAACTATTCAAAGGCACTCAAAAGAATAAATACTAATTTTGAAAAACACAACTATTCAAAGTCACCCATTAATTTTTATTGGAATTGAATAATAGAATAGAGATATATTATAAAAAAATTAAATGAAAAAAACGTTGAAAGAGGCATGCCTCTTCAAATAGCATCCTTCCATTAAATAGGATAGTTGAAAAGTAAAATGTTAAAAAGTTACAAATGAAGGACAATAAAAGTTACAAATGAAATATGAAATGAAACACTAAGAAGACATGAATTATAACATAACTTCCACAAAAGACACATCTTCCATTAATGAAACTAAATTTCAATTATTAAAAAATTGAAAAAAAAAAAAGAAAGTCATACCTCTTCTTACATTAAGAGGATTGTTAATAAAACAATGAAAAGACACGAAGATAACATAACTTCGATATAAGACACGTCTTCCATTAATATAAATAAATTTCAACTATCTAAAAATTGAAATAATTAAAATTCATACCTCTTTAATGGCACCTCTTCCATTAAAGAGGATTGTTACAAAACGCATTGACTAACAAGTTGTTAGAGAATTTAATAACATGCTCTGTTTTATTAAAATGCATTATGTTCAAAAATGTATTTGTTGTTTTATTGTAAGAGATATAATTTAAACATATTGACTATCAAGTTGTTAGAGAATTCAATAAAAGATTCTCTTTTTATGAACATATTTATATTTAAGTGCTACTTATGTATATACCATTTTTCTAAATTGGTACATACAAATTATTTAATTATTCATGCTATTTTAGAGTAATTAATATATTAAGCACAAATAAGTTATTATACTTTTACTCAAGTGTAGAAGAAGATTATGGACAAAATTGATACTTAGAAAAGAGTTCCCGACAATACGTTATAAAACACAAAAATTTATTTACAACGGTATTTAAAAAGAAACAACATATTACAACTAATTAACATATTAATTTAAACCTACTATATGGACATTCGTTGCTAAACATAAACCATGACAGTAAACATTTTTCATCATATGTATGACTACATGGTAACTTTATAATATCATTTTCCTCAGCAAATTCTTCAAGGCATATTAGACACATTTTGGTTTCTTTCTTTATGTCATCAAATAACTTTCTCTCCAAATATTCAATTTCTTCTTTGATAGGCGGTTTTTGTATTTGATTAAATGAATTTATAGAATCTTGATTATGTTGCTCCAAAATATCATCACCACTCCCATTATCCTGGTGGAATTCTAATGTCAATGAAAAAGTTATTATTTTTTAGGGAGAAAATTCATTATAAAGTAAGACATTACATGCATGTTGAATAAGGTTTTCAATAATATATTTAGCTTCTTCATGATTGATCCTTTCATCCATCAAAGAGTAATAGAAATCATCTTTATCTATAGATTCATCTTCCTGAATAAAATCGTTCATATTAAATATGAATCATTTCAAAATAGGAATTATAGTGAACATGTGAAGTGATTATACAATAATAATGATAGTTCCACCACAACTTCCTTTTAAAGTTTCATCAATGCTTACACGAAGAAGTAAAGAGATTTATCATTTTTTGTGTGTGTGAAAAGATTTCTTTATGACTAAGAAACAATCTTTAGTTCTTATACATAAAAATCAAATAGCTTTAAATAATGTAGTGTTTAAATAGTTCTTATGGTTACAACTTTCTAATTATTTTAATAATTAGTTTTATTTTTTATTTAATGGACACATTAAAAGGTTGCAACTTTTAATTATGTAGTTAGTTATATTTTTTATTTTTTGATTTTTAAAATCGCTTAAATAAAAAATAAACATACTTATTGTTATAACATTTATTTTTTATTAATAATTTTAGTTCCTCAGCAAGTCTTATCAATAATTTAGTGGCAACAAATGTTCTAGAACTACCTCAAGAAATTATGATTGATATTGCAATAAAGTTGAGTAAACAATCATTAAAATCAGTTGGAAGTCTATTGTTGTCTAGAAAAGAAGAGAGGAGCATAATTCTGAATTATGTTTCTAAACAACATGTTAATCTTTCCTCCTTCATAAACAACATTCTCCTTATTACCAAAAATGTTAAATTTGTATAAGAATGTGTTGAAGACAATAACCTACAAGCATAATATATTCAAGGTTTGAAAACTATATTATGCATGGTGAACTATAAGAAGTTGGTTATACATTAGGGGTTCCTCATAAATGAGAGATCAAAGAAGCATTCTTTTGAATGCTTTGATCTACATTGATAATGGAAGTCCTGGGTGGAGGAATAAATTTAAAGAGATTTTTTTGTTAGCTATTTGATGAATTTTTGCAATGTCCATTTCCAGAATGCAACTCTGATCATGAAATGTGGGTTTGTTAAACATGTTTTTTATTCAAGTACTCAGTTGTCGTTAAATTTTTATGTTAATTTAAATTGTAATGTTTACTACTATATTTAGTACTATTAAAATACTCTTTGTGTAACGCTTAAACATTTATAAATTTACTTATCGAGGAATAGTTGCATACACTTTAATATTCTTTCTCTTCTTTAAATCACTCATCTTCCATTAAATATGATGGTTTAAAAGTAAAATGTAAGAAAATTATAAATGAAAGATAATTAAAAGTAAAAAGTAAAGAAGTTACAAATAAAATATACAATGATACAATGAAAAGACATGAATAATTACATAACTTCCACAAAAGACACCTCTTCCAATAATAAACTAAATTTCAGTTACTTAAAAAAATTTTTTTTAAAAGAATGTCATACCTCTTTATTGACGCATTTTCCATTAAAGAGGATTGTTAATGAAATAATGAAAAGACATGAAGATAATATAACTTTCTTAAAAGACACCTTTTTCATAAATAAAACTTAATATTATTTATTAGAATATTAAAAAATGATAACGCACATCATTCTGGTATGATTCCTAGTCATCTCTTGGTCCTCTAATCTCTCTTGTAGGTTCTGCAGGATTTCGTGAGCTTGGTATCCCTCGTTATGCAACTGTTTCTGAAGTAGCTATATCAACATCATGGCGTCTCAGACGTTCACGAAGTCCTACCTTTCGGCAGCTACACACACACCTCACGTCACTTCCCGNTCTGCAGGATTTCGTGAGCTTGGTATCCCTCGTTATGCAACTGTTTCTGAAGCAGCTATATCAACATCATGGCGTCTCAGACGTTCACGAAGTCCTACCTTTCGGCAGCTACACACACACCTCACGTCACTTCCCATTCACAACGCACACTCAGGCGCTGATATTCCCCTTTGGCGACATGGTCTCGACAATTACAAAGCTTCCTTCTCCTCCCGTCTTACATGGCAGCAGATACGT
Organism: Iberis pinnata; assembly: GCA_900406425.1. Classification (NCBI taxonomy): domain Eukaryota; kingdom Viridiplantae; phylum Streptophyta; class Magnoliopsida; order Brassicales; family Brassicaceae; genus Iberis; species Iberis pinnata. The sequence goes on along the minus strand of OVBE01005182.1, from coordinate 10,393 downwards.
ACCTCTTACCCTCTCCACTCATGGTCCTCTACTATTTGGTTTTCCCAATCTGTTCCGCGTTACGCTTTTGTGTCTTGGTTAGCTATTCTGAACAGATTAGCGATGGGCGAGAGGATGAGATCATGGGGACTTCACCAACCTTGTCAACTCTGCGGTGAACGTGATGAGACGCGTGATCACTTGTTCTTCGCCTGCCCTTACTCCTTCACGGTATGGTCGGACCTGACAAGGCCATTGATATCGCGCCTGCCATCACCGGATTGGACTGCAACCCTAGCACTACTACGACGTCGCTCTTCCTCCAGAGATAATACCATCCTACTCCGGCTGTGTTTCCGGACAACTATCTATCACCTATGGAAGGAACGAAATGGTAGGCGTCACGGTCAGCCACCACATACCTCAGCCGCCACTCTCGCTTTGATCACCCGGACGATCACGGACCGTATTACTAGCCTCGACTACTCACCGCCTTCACCACTATCCACACTACTCACTCGATGGCACAATCTATTCCATTAGCTAACACGTGCGACTCGACCAGTTTCTCCTGTCTTATGATGCATTGGGATTGTACTCTTTTTCCTGGCTCTGGTTTTGTCCCACCGGGTTTTCTAGAGTCAGGTTTTAACGAGGCAATCCTGCATCTCTCTATCCTACTGTTTTTACCTTAGTCCGTTCGGACAAACCATGTGTACATAACTCTATTTTTTATATATAATTTTAAAATTTCATCAAAAAAAAATGATAACGAACATAATATAACTTTCATAAAAAACGCATCTTCCATAAATAAAATTAACTTTTAGTTATAAAAAAATTAAAAAATTGAAATTCATATCTCTTTAAAGGCACTTCTTCCGTTAAAGAAGATTGTTAATGAAAAATACAAAAGACATGAACATAATATAACTATCATAAAATACACTTTTCGATAAATAAAACTAAATTTCAATTATTAAAATATTAAAAAATTGAACGAAAAGAAATGAAAATAATATATCTTCCATAAAAGACACCTCTTCCATAAATAAAACTAAATTTTAATTATAAAAAAACTAAAAAATTAAAACTCATACCTCTTTAATGGCACCTATTTAAAAAATTAATTTTGTGGAAGTTATGTTATTATTCATGTATTTTCATAATTTCATTATACCTTTATATTTCTTATACTTTATTTTTCTTAAAATTGATAGTCATAAATAATCTATTGTAGGATCTTAAGAATGAGCAAAAATATGTACTAATGAACATGTACAAATACAAAAACATACAAAAGTAATTTTATTAAGATTAAGAAGTGGATACAAATGAAACAAAAAATAATGAAAATTACTTTTTGTTCTATACAAAAAAAACATGAAATCCAAAGAAAATATAAATATCTATAGAAAAACAACTAACCATCATCATTTTTTAAAAAATAAAAATATCTTATTATCATTAGACTTAGAAAATAACTCTAAGTTGAGATGTGTAATTATTATCATTTAAGTAGAGAAGAGAACAAGAAGATTTTAAGAAAGAACGTTTAGCCAAAATTTTTTAATTAACAAATGAACAACAACTACAATTTTCTATTTATATACGAATGAAAAGACACAACTTAAAAGTCACAACTATTGAAAGGCACTCTTTTTTCATAATTGCATGATAGAATTATAATATAGAAACAATTAGATAAAATAAAATATATGTTCCTTTAATAAAAATATAGAAACACTTTGATAAAAAAATGAACAAAAAAATGAAAAGACATGAAAAAAACCAAAACTTCAACAACAAACACTTATTCCTTTAATTAAATTAAATTTTGATTTAATAAAAAAATAGAAAAATGAAAAATCATACATTAAAAAAGTAGTTACATATAAATGACAAATGAAAATGTGAAAAGACATGAATAAAACAAAAACCTCCTAAGAAGATATCACTTCCCTTAATAAAACTAAGTTTCGATTTTATTAAAAATTGGTAGGATCTTAATAATGAGCCAAAATTTGCATTAATGAAAAGAAACAAATACAAATATATACAAAAGTAATTTTATTAAAATTAAGAAGTAAATAGATAGAAATGAAACAAAAAATAATGAGAATGATTGTTTGTTCTATACACATAAAAAAGAAATCCAAAGAAAATATAAACATCAATAAAAAATAACTAATCATCATCATTTTTAAAAAAATGTAAATATCTTATAATCATCATACTTAAATAAATAACTCTATGTTGAGATGGGTAATTATTAATATTTAAGTAGAGAAGCGAACAAGTAGATTTTAAGAAAGAACGCTTAGCCAAAATTTCTTAATTAACAAATGAACAACAACTACAATTAACTATTTATATATGAATGAAAAAAACACAAATTAAAAGTCACAACTATTCAGAGGCACCCCTTTCTTTTTTATAATTGCATGATAGAATTAAAATATAGAAACAATTAGATAAAATAAAAAATATATGTTCCTTTAATAAAAATATAGAAACAATTTGATAAAAAAGAATGAACAAAAAAATGAAAAGACATGAATAAAAACCAAAACCTCAACAACAAACACCTATTACTTTAATTAAATTAAATTTTGATTTAATATGAAAATATAAAACTGAAAATCATACATTCAAAATAATGAGAATTACTTATTGTTCTATACACAAAAGCATGAAATCCAAAGAAAATATAAACATCTATAGAAAAAAACTAACCATCATCATTTTTTATAAAATATAAATATCTTATAATCATCATACTTAAGAAAAAAAATACCACTAAGTTAAGATGGATAATTATTATCATTCAAGTAGAGAAGAGAACAAGAAGATTTCAAGAAAGAACGTTTAGCCAATATTTCTTAATTAACAAATGAACAAAAAGTACAATTAACTATTTATATATGAATGAAAATACACAACTTAAAAATTACAACTATTCAAAGGCACCCCTTCCTAATAACTTTTTAGTAAAAAATGGCGATTCTCAACCGCTTTAGGGCGATTTTTTCACGATATATGATTATGTCTTCTTCGTTAAGATTGAACGTCTTTGTCTGATGCAGATCTCTCATTTCGAATTTGAAATCTTTGTCAGTTATGTTTCAGTTATTGAATCCATTACCCTCTTCCTCCGTAAATCTCGGACTTGTCACCTATTTAAACAATCCTGGTTTTTGTTTTTTCGATTCTCCTTTTCTAAAATCCGTTGTTTTCACTTCATCATCATGGTTGATAACCTTCAATTCTAGATACAGAACCTTACGCTGGGGATTGATGATATCCCAATTTCAATCTCGCCAGAGGTTTGTCTTGAAGCGGTAGATGAAAACCAATTCTCTTTGGTGGTAGTTCCAGTTAACCGCCGGAAACAGCCTATGCGTGCTATTATTAATCAATTGCCTCATATGTGGGGTGTGGAAAGATCAACGCAAGGCCGAATAATGGACACTTCGAAAGTCCAATTTCTCTTTCGTTCTCAGTAAACGATGAATTTGGTACTCCGATGATCCCCTTGGTCTTTTGCAAAATGGATGCTGGTGGTTCATCATTGGGCACCAAACTTACCAGTTGACACAGAGAAACTCATTCCACTTAGGATTCATATTCGAGGTATTCTTGTTCAATACCTTTCACGAAGAATGATTAAGATCATTGGTGAAATCCTGGAACCGGTGGTAGATGTTGATTTCGACGAACATTCCACTCGGGTTGATTTTGTTTGTGTCAAGGTGCTGTGGAACTTTGATAATCCTCTCCGTTTTCAGCGTGTCTATCTATTCAGAAGTGATGATAATGCGATTCTCTCGTTTAAGTATGAGAGACTTTGAAACTTTTGTACTTTATGTGGTCTTTTATCACATGATAAGAGAGAATGTGATTTGTACCACCCTGATGCAGATGCATCTCCTCCCCCCCCTTCTGATACTGATGATGCTAATGGCCTTGGTCAAGATTTTGACTTACCAGCCACCCATAATGCTCTCATGCTTCCATCATCAGCCACCAGTCATGAAGAGATGACACTTGTTCCTATTGAAAATGTTATCCTAGGGATGATAGGTTTTGATCTCTCAGTTGAACGACTTCGATACCTGACTGCTAAATATGCACCCTCCTCATCTTCATCTCCGGTGAGTACTGCTTCATAATCTCCTATGGAGAGTGGTCCTTCAGATTCTATGGCACTCAAACGCAAACGTTCCAGTCAAACATTGGAGAATGAAAGCAATTATGGCATTATTGATCTTACTTACATCCTGCCAAAGAAAACTCATGGTTTGGAAACTGCTGTTTTTGTATTGGCTCTGCTCATTCACACTAAAGATCACATTTTCATTTTGATAAACTTCTAGTATGGAATGAGAACTATTTACATGCTGTTTCGGCTGGGTGGAATCTTTCCCGTAATCAATCTAACTTTACCATTTTCCAAGCCTTACGTGACTGTCTCTCTTCTTTGATACAATTTTCCAAAGATACCAGACTTAATACTTCTACACGTATTTATCATCTAAAGAATGAGCTTGAACAAGAATTACAAAATCCAACCCCTCCATGTCTGTCATTAAAGGCTTGCAAGTTGCAATCAAATCGGCATATTCTGATGAAGAAATGTATTGGCAACAGTTAAGCCGGAACAATTGGCTTAAATTTGTGGACCAAAATACCAAATTTTTCCATGCGGATACGAAAAATCGTTCCGCCACTAATTATATCCATCATATTACAGATAATTCATCAAATGTTCATCGTGGTTTGTTTCAAGTTAGCTCTCATGCAGTGTCTTTCTTTCAATCTGTCTATAGATCCACTTCACCACCAGATGCTGAACACCTTCTAAGATCTTTTTTACCTCGAGTTACAGAGGAAATGAATATGGAATTAACCAAAGAGTTTACACATTTAGAAATTCATGCTGCATTTATGTCTATCAGTGCTGATAAAGCGCCAGGTCATGATGGATTTACGGCTCGTTTTTTTCAATCAAGTTGGAAAACAATTGGTGCTGATGTAATTGCGGAAAGAAAACGGTTCTTCAACAGTTATGCTATGCATTCGACTCTTAATGATACTTTGCTCTGTTTAATCCCAAAGATCAACTCACCGACTACCTTATCGGTTTATCGCCCAATAGGCTTATGCAACGTACTGTATAAAATCATTTCCAAATGTTTGGTAAATCGATTAAAGCATATTTTGAATGATATTATCTCAGTAAACCAAGTTGCTTTCATCCCTTCACGTCATAATACAGATAACATACTGGTAGCTAATGAGCTTTTTTACTCATTAAAGGTCCGTAAGCAAATTTCAAAGTCATATATGGGAGTAAAAACGAATATTTCTAAAGTATATGACCTTGTTGAATGGGGTTTTCTGCATTCTTCTCTTCAGCCATTTGGTTTTTCAACTAAATGGATAAGTTGGATAATGGAAACTATTACAAAAGTGAAATACTCGATTTTAATAAATGGTTCACCACAACGCTATTTATCTTCTGAACGTGGACTCCGTCAGGAGACTCATTATCTCCTTATTCATTCATTCTATGTGCTGATATGCTATCATTTTTGGTGAAAGAGGAAGTTCATGGTCGCCGTATTCAGAGTGTTAAGATCACACAAAATCCCCATCCATCACACATCTATTATTTGCCGATGATTCTATCTTTTTCTGTAGATCAAATTCGCGCAATTGCCGGACTTTGAACCAATTTTCAAAACATATGAACGTTATTCTTGCCAGCCAATTAATCAGTCCAAGTCCATGATTACTTTTGGCTCTCGATTTCCAGGTGGTTGTCAAGTTAGGCTCAAGAAAATATTTGGTATCAATTCACAAGCTGGGGTGGGGGTGGGGCAAATATCTTGGTCTACCGAAATTCTTTGCTTGCCGCAAAGTTAATTTATTCTCATTCATTGTTGAAAGAGTACATCGAAGAATCTCTTCCTGTTGCACTTGCTATGCCCATCTATGCAATGATCTGTTTCAAAGTTCCACTCACTGTAACCCCAAAATTCACTAGTTTAGTTTCGAAATTATGGTGGCCAAAGACACATGATGTTACTCGAATACCATGGATAGCCTGGAAACGGTTACAACATCAAAAGAAGTCTTGAGCTCTGGGATTCCAAGATTTGGCTTTGTTTAATGAGGCCATGTTAACCAAACAAGCATGGCGGCTTTTCCGTCATCTTCAACCCTCTTTGCTCGCCTATTAAAATTTTGATATTATCAAGATTGTAACCTGCGACAAGCATCTACAAAATGATCACAATCATATGCGTGGACATCCATATTAACTGGTCTACAATTTATCAGAAGTGGTACCATATTGAATGTCGGCTCTGGCTCAACTATACAGCTTTACCAAGACAATTGGCTCTCGGTACCACATCCACGACCTGCTGATTTAGTTCATTCAACCTCCAATTCTTTAGAACCAGTACTAGTATCAGACCTCATAGTGACATGTGGGATAAATCGTACTTGGAATCACAACGCTATTATTAGAGTAAATAGAATTTGGTTTAGTTTGTTATTATTGGTTTAGTCACATTTGTGTTGCTTGGTTTAGTATTTAAACCCATTTTGTATCACTTTTACAATTGAATGAAGTTTTATATTTTTCCTTATGAGATTTTCTCTCTTAACAAACTTTCTGGGAAAATATCTTGTTTGGTAAAATGGTATCAGAGCAAATTTCTTCATTCCACTCTCATTCTTCCGCTTAATTTTCATCGATTCATCTGTTTCTTCATCAGGTTCACCTTGATTCGAGCTTCAGAATCATCGATCAAGTTTGGATTCTGTTCTTCAATTTTTTTTTTGCGATTAAGATCGCTCTCTTCTCTCATATCATTTCATTTTATCGATTACGAGCCTTGTTCTTCACAAATCGAGCTCTAGTTCTTTCGAATCAAGCTAGGATTTCTTCAATTCTTGGCTTGATTTCTCTCAGATTTGAGTTTCTTATTGTGGAAAAAATTTCCTCGATCTTGTGATTGTTTCTCTGAAGCGATTCATTAGCTTCAATACTCTTGTCTTCTGAGTTCGATTCTGGTTGTGTATCAGTTTATCAACAGAACTTCGATTTTTCACTTTGCGATCAAAATATGTTATCGCGAAAGTCAGTTCCTCTACGAAATTTGGTTGGCTCCTTCGCATCAACGACTACACGTCATGTTTTTGATGCTCCGTTGATTGTGATTATTCAGGATCCAGCTTATTCACATGTCTTCCTTCATAGCATCATTATGCTAACTTGGCGAAAATTTAATCGATCCACCGCTGCGACATATTCCGCTCCGAATACTCCTCCATTTGCTGTTGATCAAGCTTCTGGAACCTCGCGAGCAGTCGTATATGCGGAGTTTCCGGATTCAGTTCATTCGTCTTTCATTACACACGCTCTAGCCTATTCAGGTCTATTTGTGCGATTTCATCTTGTTATTCGGTTATCATACCGAATTTTGCTTGGAATTTTGGTTGTTGTGCCTTGTTCCAGCTCGTTTCTTCCGATTGATCCATTAGGATATCAATTTCAATCATCTTATACAGTAATCAAAAAGATTTTGTCGTCTTTTCTCGGTTGTTCCACCGAACGTTCTACAAGTGCTTCACCAGTGATTGCTCGTAAGGTTGAGCGTTGTGTTGTGAGCTGCTTCTCCTGTTTTCTCTATGCGATTTTGGCTTTTATCACTTGCCTTGAGAAAAGATCGATATCAATGGTGAAACGACTTGGAAATTGTAAGCATCAGACAACTACACTAGCTCCGCCGAAGATATCATCACCAAAAGCTCTCGATTATCCTTCTGGTTCTCTGTCACATTGTGTTGCTTCTAAATGTCCAGACCAGAGCAATTGTAGAGGTTCTATATCACTACCACAAGAAAGTATCATATTCTGTTCATTAACTAGCTTTGCTACTTTGGTATATGAATTCTTACTCTCTCTGCTCAATGAGGATATAGATTCTGGAATGATCAATATAGCTTCTGGAATTAATTGTTATGGTGAGGATATTGTTGCATATTGGCCAACTTTGGAACTTAGATATGCTATTAGAGAGGGGGAGTTTTTGTTAGCAAATATGAAACAAAGTTATGTCCATTCATTGACTGCTACACATGAACTAATGTTGCAGCATTCTTTATATACAAAAAGCAGAGAATATGGCTATGTGTTCATTGGCCATATGTTTGTGGCTGATTCAGGTTGGTTAAGGTCTATTCTTGAGTTGCTTTATTGTTCATTGCCAAGACCACCAGAGTTTTGTTGTAATTTTGGGTTATCTTCAGCTCTTCTTCTTTCTCAATTCACATGGATTTTTCAGGTTCAAGATGCAAGTTCCTTACATTTTGAGGGGGAGTATTAGAGTAAATAGAATTTGGTTTAGTTTGTTATTATTGGTTTAGTCACATTTGTGTTGCTTGGTTTAGTATTTAAACCTATTTTGTATCACTTTTACAATTGAATGAAGTTTTATATTTTTCCTTATGAGATTTTCTCTCTTAACAAACTTTCTGGGAAAATATCTTGTTTGGTAAAAGCTATTTCAACAATGTTATCTCCTCGTGATCAAACGTTGGTATGCAATATGTTTCTCTCTTCACATATTGATCTTGATATACCTATATGGCTCCATTCCCTTAATAGAGAATATATTTTTCGATCCGGGTATTGTTTTGCTTTCTCTCAAGCACACCGTAATCACACTGATCCTCCTCCCGGCAACTTACAACATAAACAAGCTTTTTGGACACTAAATCTTATGCCTAAGCTCAAGCATTTCTCTGGAAATCGTCATCACATATCTTACCAACTTCAGCGACTTTACATGCTAGACACATGAATGTAGATCCAAATTGTATTCTGTTTGCTTTTGTAAACGTGAATGTAATCAAGTGGTACATATTTTGGCTACTTCTTCTTTTCTAACTAATCCTTTAAATTTCAACCTCATTATTAACTCTAGTTGGTTTTCAAACCTTCTAAACTCTGATGTAAGTTCAAATTTGGAATAAATTCAATTTCGTGGGAAGAAAAAAAAATATGTTCCTTTAATAAAATATAGAAACAATTTGATAAAACAAATGAACAAAAAATGAAAAAACATGAATAAATACCAAAACCTCAACAACTGAAACTTATTCTTTAAATTAAATTAAATTTTTGATTTAATATAAAAATATAAAAATGACAAATCATAAATTAAAAAAGGTAATTACAAAAAAAGACAAAATGAGAATGTGAAAAAGACATAAATAAAACCAAAACCTCCACATAAGATATTTTTT
>OVBE01005181.1:0-22229 GCA_900406425.1 Iberis pinnata | reverse complement strand
GCAAATGTAGACATGAATAAGTATCATGTATTTTTAAATTTTTATGTGATTTGTTTCTCTATGTTCATATCATAAATTTTTTTATTCGTATCCGTTTAAGTGATTTTCTAGACATCGGTTTAAATCTAAAGATTTGTGAGATACATGATTTGCTTCATAGTAAAAAGTAAGAAAGTTAAAAATGTTAATACTTTACAATTTTTCACAATTTAAACTAAGATGATAAAAAATATTTTATGCATATGATATTTTTATTTTTTAGTTCCTTTATTTAAACATTGTAATAATTAATTTTAATTAGATATTTTAACATTATATAAATATATAAGTATACTCTGTATGTAATTAGTTATGTACATATATCTATATATATAATTTGATTTGTTTTACAAAATTTTAATATTTATGATTTTCTTTGTTTTATAATAATATAATATATGAATTTATTATATTTTTTGTTAAATTAATTTTTGAATCACAATGAATCGACATGTAACTCAAATTCTATATATATAAAAAAAAATTATTTTTTATATGAGTGTCGAGTTTCGGTCTAATAATGCAACCACGACACCATTTGATCCTGGTTTGTTTTGTAAATGTTTTTTCCAGTCCTATATGAAGGACGGTCCCTTCTTTTTGTCGTTATTAATTGGACTTTATTATTACCATTTGACTATGAAGAATCATAATCCAGAAAGGAAACGTCCGGTTTGTCGGATATTTCAAATGTCAGTCTTATATGATTGACATTATTTAAGAAATGTCTTAACGTTTTACTTTCCTGAACGTGACTCATGTTCTGATATGTTTTTATTTTTTTACCACAAGACGGATACATACTAGAGTTAATAAATATATTTCGGATTTACTTTTAGTGTACGTGTTTTGTAATGCATCTATGAACGTAATGCACACAGCCTTTATATTTTGCAGTCAATCTTCCGGACATTCTCTTTGTTCCGGACTTATGTATCTCAATTTTTTATAAAGAATTTCTAACACACTCCATATGATTTCTACCACTATATATCCTATTTAGTGTTCACAAATCATGGCTATCATTCACGTATTAGGTGGTCCGGCATGTTTGTTTCTGGTTTATTTCAATCCTATCTTGACGCAGGTGATCCAGCATAATTCCGTTCACATACTCTAGACGAAACAAATATTTTTAGTCAAGTTTTTGTAAGGATAATTTCTCTTTGTCTTGTTGTATTCTTACGCGCAATTTTCTGATTATTGAAGGGAAAAAATCATGGTTAACAAAATTATATTTTACATATATATGAAGCTCACATAAAAATTTCACAAAATATCATAAAATTAATTTTATTACATAAATACTGAGTATAACCAATCTCCATTTAAACGCATCCACCATACTAAGTATATGTATATAAAGAAATCAATCAGAAGGCAAATTTATCTTTTACTAAAGTTCCTAGATCTTGAAACATATAATAATAAGTTAGTAGATAAATAAAAACATCTCCAACATAATTGTATCTTTCGCATCAAAATAGAACTTAGAGTAAAATTTGATTTAACCTACTTCATCTTTTTTTAGAATTATATATTGTAGTGTGACACATTAGAACAAAATAGTTATATCACTAGATATGCTCTAAACTATAGCCATTTAGAGCCTCTAATACTAATACATCAAATGTTGGAGTTTTTAAACAAGAAAGAAATGGTAAAGAAAAGATCATGTGATAGTTAGTGGAATAAAAAAGACTAAAAGGGTTTGGAAAGATAGGAGTTGCCCCATAAAATCCATAATCACGAAGTTGCTAGTTTAGATCCAAGCGAGACTCTCTCTCATATGCTCATCATCATTTGTTTTTGATATTTAGATTATAATATATCGATCTGGTAGCTCAAGTATTAGTTTTAAAAATTGCATTTGTATAGTTAGTGGCCATGATCGAATTTTAAACTAATGAAAAAAGTATAAATTTTTTTACTGTTCTTCTATATAATCACTCATGTTAATAACCTATGATGTTATAATTTATAAAGAGAATTGCATTCACTTTTTTTTGTCAACAAGAGAATTGTATTCACATCACATAATGAATTGACCAATTTCCATTGGTGACAAAAAAATGACCAATTTCGATATCTAATATCACAAAATAGTAACAAAATAATATTAGGTGACAACCATTAGAATACTTAGTTTTGTTATTTTTAGACCGACCGTCCCCTCGTCACTACCACCTTTAAGTCTGCTGGTGAAATCCAACAACGGTGAGCTGTAAGTTCTAAAATCATGCCTACGTCCTCAACCCGACCCCTTTATTAAGAACCACTTAAACAATCTTACATATCTGTTTAATCAGATTTATTCGACGACAAGAACTCTTGACTCGACACTGATCAGTTCCTAATCTACCATGTCTCACGCACACCAACATGTGTGTAACACACTCGTGTTTCACTCACTAGACTAAACCCAGACACTCGGTATTTCTCTCACGACCAACTCTCTGTTTTTTTTATTCTCAGAAAGCGTAAAAGCCTAGGTTAACCTAACCTATCTTTTTATACTTGCTTGATCTCTAAATCTTCAATTTAGAATCTTCCCTTAGTCTTGATTTTCATAAATCTTTTTGTTAAGATATTCTCTTCTAATATCTTCCTTTAATCTTGATTTCCATAAATCTTCCTGTTAAGATATTCTCTTCTAATATCTTCCTTTAGCTCCAAGTCTACTATTTAATAATTGTAACTTGGTCCCTCAAAGTCTCTGACTTAACAATCTCCCCCCCCCCCTTTTATCTGAATGTCTGAACTCAAGCATCTGCAGCTCAAACATCTACAATCACAGACACAACAAACACAACAAGAACATGGCATTTCATAGCCACTGCAGTACAAGTTCATTAGAGCACATGTTCATAAACGTTCATTAGAGCACATGTTCATAAACTAAGATAGATTCGAAATCATAAGATCGGCCATGATATCAGTAAAACAGAACTTCAAAGAATAGGTATCACTCATGACTTACTTTCAGCACTTTATTACTGATAAATCTCAATTTTCATGGTTTTTACATGTCGTTTAGCATCAATTTTAAGGTCTTTAGGTTTTTCATATATCACATTTATAGTTGATTTCAGTAAGATTGTGATTTTTAGGAAATTTTGCATTAGTATTTGCATTTGCACGTATTTTGGAGGTTTTTCAGGACTTTCAGAAGTTTTCAGGACAAATTGTGAAAATTCAGAGAAAGAGCACCAACCTGGAATGAACCAACACAAAGCATGGAATGGACCAGCACTCAAACTGGATTGATCTCAACTTGTCAACATTCACCTTGGATTGATCTAAAGAAGGACCAGCACTTAACATGGAATGGCACTCAACTGGATCTATCTCAGCACTCAATTAGATCTATCTCCACCTTGCCTGGATCTATCTCACGACCAAAAATGGATCTATCTCCACCTTGCCTGGCTCTATCTCATGACCAAAACTGGATTTATCTCCACCTTTCCTGGATCTATCTCAAGACTAAAACTGGATCTATCTCGACTTGTACCTGAGATCGATCTCACCATCACAGAATATCGATCTCTTCTTTAAAACATGGATCGATCATAGATCGATCCACACTCACCTAGATCGATCTTGGATCTATCTCAACAGTTGCCGGATCGATCTCAGCACTTCTGCATCAAGGCAGGATCGATCCCAACTCAACACTATGCAGGATCTATCTCAACACTTGCAGGATCGATCTCAGCACTTCTGCATCAAGGCAGGATCGATCCCAACTCAACACGAAGCAGGATCCATCTCAACACTTGCAGGATTGATCTCAGCACTTGCAGGATCGATCCCAACTCACCTCAGATCGATCCCATCTCAAACCAGGATCGATCCCCCTCTCTTTCATTCAACGAAGTTTGTGAAATCTCGAACAAAGCTAAGGAAGTGCACGAAGTTGAAGCAGGACTAAGAAGAAAACAGGCAAGATCGATCTCACCTATGTCTGGATCGATCTCAGGCACTCAATGCCAGGATCAATCCCAACCTCAGACACACTTCGGATGCATCTCAGCTGGATGGATCCCATGTAAGCATCTTCAGCCCAGATCGATCGCGCACTCACCAACCCGAAGTCAAACACGCTCCGACCCGACCAACTCAAATCCGGATACCACCTGAATCAAGGCCCAAGATCCAAGACAATGATTTTTATTTTCTCTTTAGTGCGAATTAGGGCTTTTCTCTGAACACTATAAAAGCCCTAATTCACCCTCATTTGCAGAAGTTTTAGTTTTTCTTTCCTTTTTAGGTTTTGTCTTAGGTTTTTATTTCCTTAGTTTTTTCTTGATGTTATTGGTGTAAAAACCATTTTTTCCTTTCAAGTCTTTAGTTAATCTATTGTTTTCTTTTGATTTCTTGTTTAGCCTTAGGTTGTTCTTTAGTTTGTGCATCTCTATTTTCGTTTTAAGCTTTAACCTTCTATTTTAGTTTGATGTTCTTCATTTATGGGTTTGAGTTCTTGTTGTTCTTCATCTATTGTTCTTAAATCTGCATGTTTAGGTTTGAAGTTATGTTTTCTGTTTCATCTGCTTCTACTCCCATGAGTAGTGAGTATTCATCCAAGTTCTTGAGGATGGGGGTAGACTAGGGTTGATGTTCTGGGTTTGCTTTAGTACCTAAGTTGATTGTTCTTAGATCTCTTCTGTTCCTCCTCGGCTTAATGTTGATTGTACTTCTACCCGGAAGGGACGAAGACCCACTGTTAGGCCCTTCAACACCGGAAGGTGAGTCATTAAAGGTGACCGGACCGGGGGGTTTCATAGATTTGTTTCCCCTTCTCTGTTAATAGATATGGGAAACGAGTTGACTAGAGTAGTGGTTGTTAATGCCTGCTAGGTAGTCACCGTCTATGACGGCAGTTGAGTCTGTGATTGCTTTGCTTGAGATTGGTTGCCAAGGAATTGGAATTGATTGTATGTGTAGCTATCGCCTAGGGGTCAGCTCATTGTTTGAGGTATGTTAGGTACTTAGGTAGCCCAGGATGGATTCCTAAGTCATTTACTCTTTGTCCTCAGGAACTGTTTTACATTGCTTGCACTTTTTACCCTTTCTTGCTTTTACTCTGTTTTGCGTTTAAGTGTTTTATGCTTCTTTCTGTTTTATGCTTTTTATGTTCATTTGCACTTAGGACCTTTTAGCAACAAACCCCCTTTTAACACTTAGCTTTACTTTAAAGCATCCATTACATCCAGATTGTTTAGTACACTCCCATTATGGATTGACAAACCCATATATACTACAACGATGGATGATTGATATCCAATAGGCTCAAAAGCCTATTCATTTGCACTTTTGATTTTCATATTTTAACACATAAAAATATGTTATACACGTATAAAATCAAGTGTAATATTATTTATAAAATTCTAATTGGAATTAAAACAGTCGATATTCATTCTTGTAGACGAGTTATATAAAATAATACCACATTCCACATCATTATTTGTATGAAAATGACATATTTTGTATTAATATATATTATAGCTATATATATGTATAAGTACGTCGTTTCAATTTTTTGTTTGAATATTTATTTATATTGGTAACAACAAAAAATTAACAATAACACAATAAAAAGCAGTCGGATTTATGTAACAAATAACATAAAGCTAAAGCCTCTTCCAATACAATACAAATCATGTTATTTTTATGTTTACACGTTTTAATAATCTTATTTGTATTTTTGTATTTATTTATTTATTTTATTATGTTCACTATAGTTTTTAATAGATAGTAAAATAATCTTACAACACTGATATTTGACAATCATAGTTTTATTTTGAAAACCCACAGCTAATATTTCTACAACTATAATCTTACATTAAAAAAAAAAAAAGAAACTACAGTAATAATTCGTAGAACCAACTTTCTACAACTTAAAATATAAATCTACAACACTTATCAACCTCTCTGCCTATATTTAGACCTATGTTTGGACTCTAGGATGTAAAATAAGCTAGTATTTCTCAATCTAATAAAATACAAACTTTATCCAAAAAAATATTATGATTTAAAACTGGAAAGATCTAGGAGAGTTCTATGAACAGGAGATCTGTTAATACAGCAAGTCACGTGAAGCCAGAAGATATTCATGATTGATTCAAATTCTTTTTTTTTTAATGCGTTTCCAACAAATTTAATATAATAAGGGACTAAAACATCATAAGAAAAACTAAAGAACAGCATAAAAACCAAAAAAGTAGTAGTAAAATATATTGAGAAAATAATATGAAATGGATAATGTTACTGTTGGACGGTTGGGTCGAACCTTAAGCGATTAGACATAGAGCTGTAATTATGAAAGGGCATTGGGCTTTTGTTGTCAAAATTCAAAACCAAAATAGATTTCTGTGACTATTATTTGGGTTTCAATTTGGTGGTCGTTGTTAAAGAAAGTTTAATTGTTTCAACATTGATTTGTCCAAATTAGTCCAGAAAGCAGTAGATTTTGATTTGTCTAAGTACCTTATTTTTAACTTCCTTGCAAATTTTGTTCATATTTTTTATCTATAGTTTTATGAATTTTGAGTTTTTAGTTGACTTTATGTTTGCACATTGATATTACTCAGTTTTAATGTATTATAATGAGTATTTATACTTGTTATTTGGTATTATCCGAATGATTTTCTTGTATTTTTGGCATGATTTCAGAATTCCAAGTGTTTGGGATGTTCTAGAGCGAAAATGATAGTTTTTAGAAGATTTCAGGTGCAAACAGACAAAATGAAGATGGACGGATCAATCCAAATTAAAGAATGATCGATCCATGATGCACGTAGGAAGAGCTCGATCAATCAAAGCATTGATCGATTAATCCAATACCCCTGAAAACTTACAGAAACACAGATGTATCGATCTCTCTTTAGATCGATCGCATTTAAAGAACATATCGATCGATCCCTGCACAAGAGAAGAAGAATGAACTTTGCCAAATTTAAGAAATTGCCCTCAAGACTTATCAAGATTTATCAAGATTTTTTTCCTTATTTGGTTTTATTTTCTTTTTCCTTTTGAACTATAAAAGCCTTAGGCTTAGTTTTATTTTCTTTTTACGCGCACTATTTAGATTTCAAAGCTTTGAGAGAAAGATGAATTCCTACCCTATATTTTAGAGAAGAATTTTGAAGTCTTTTACTTTTATTATATTGATTTGGTTTTTGAATATGCGCTCTTCTAAAATGTTTTTTGATTGTTTTGCTATATATGAGTAGTTGCCTTGTTAGATTTTAGGGGTTTCACAAGGAAACCAGGTTTGATAGTTATGTTTAAACATAATGGATTGAAATTGTTAGGTTCTTAGTCTAGATTTGTTTTTAATGCATGAATTAGAATAGCTAACTAAGTCAGTGATTTTAGATTAATAAACGCAAAGAGAATTGGTTTAGAGATCTAATTTAATCTAGATAAGTAGATGTTCTTTCTTAACGAGAGTGTTGTCTTGAATGTCTATAAACAATTGAATATGAACTTAATGCTTGATTGAATTATTAGAAATGCGAGAGTGATGTATCAAACATAGGACTTAATATTCCGAGAGGAGATTAATCTAGTTATGTCTTTCATATTGAAAACTATTTTCATTTTCAAATCA
The DNA here is from genome assembly GCA_900406425.1 of Iberis pinnata. NCBI lineage: Eukaryota > Viridiplantae > Streptophyta > Magnoliopsida > Brassicales > Brassicaceae > Iberis > Iberis pinnata. The sequence goes on along the minus strand of OVBE01005181.1, from coordinate 14,575 downwards.
TGCATGTTAACATGAGCTTCAAACCTGAATACATGTGGAATTCCTTAATGCATAACGCCTTAGTTAATTAATTTACATCCACTTAAATTTATTGTTATTGCTTAGATTTTAGTTGCAACCACTCTTATTTACTGTCTTAGCTAGAATCGATATTGAACTAAAAGTCGCACTATTTGGTCATTGTGAAATTCGACCTTAGTCTATACTACTTAGATATGTTCTCTGCATTTAGATTTAAGATTAAAATCTTGAGCTTATCACACATATGCGTATTAGGGAAAATATCTCACATCATAAATTCAAAGGGACTTGGACTAATATATAAAGATACATGGCCTCATTGCTAATTGATTTTGATTTGGAAGCTCATAGTCCTTTAAATGCAAATATGATATTACATATTTTTGTAATGTTTGAATTTTTAATTTATGAAAACTTTCTAACAACAAAAAAGAGAGTTTGAACTATAAATTCATTTATTATGGTTTAGAGATTGTCCCAAAATACTTTTGGGTTATTTAGTCGAGTCGAGTCTAGTGGCTAATTGCTAAATAGTTTTGAGTTGAAAGTCCATTGTCTTAACAACGTAAATATGATGTTATATATCTTAAAAATATGTGGTCGCATTGCTAATTGGTTTTGAGTTGTAAGTTCATAGTCCTAACAATGTTACATATGTTTTTGTAATGTTTGAATTTTAAATGAATGAAACTTTGTGACAACAAATAAAAGTTTGAACTATATAATTGATTTATTACGGTTTAGAGATTGTCCAACAAAAACTTTCGGAATATTTAGTCAAGTCGAGTCTAGTGGCTAACACTATTTGAGGTTTTAACTGTACAATTATATTAAAATTTCTCAATTTGTTTAGCTTATGAGTTTTCTTATTTTGTTAATTCCACTATTAAGTGTTTAGCAACTCTGCTATTTTGCTATTTATATCATATAACACTCAATCTCATAATCATATGGTAAATTAACTTTTAATCCTAGGAAAAAGTCACAAACCTATCAAGATGTATTTTCTTCGAATGATTCAAAACTAAAAAATGGTTGCATCTTGCTATTTGGATACTTAAAAGTTAACACAAAGCCAAAACCGGCTCTTGGGCCAGACTAAAGAAACAAATGCTTCCGGCTAATAAATTATATCAGTTATTTTCAGCTTCATTTTATCAAAAAATTTACATTTTTGTATTCCATACCCATTGTAAATAAAGATGACAATACTCTGAATTTAGATAAGGGCCTTTAAAAGTCATGGGCCGGTCCTTGCCAATAAGTTCTAATCTAACTAATTGAGAAAATAGCTTAATATCAGCAGATGTTGAAGTAGCTAAGATCTATAAGAGTGTTGCAAAATGCAAACTGTTTATGAATCAATCAAAAGATTCAAAGATCAGAGAAAAAGGAAAATGGGATTGACTGAGGCAAAGAGAAAGTTACTTTAAAAGACAAAAATGAAGAACAATTTTAACAAAATACATTAGTTATTATGTTGGGTTAAAGGTGGACAAATAAGTCGGAAGTGAAAAAGCCGGATCAAACCGAATTAAATTTGAGGTCTTTTGTGTTTTAATAATTTTTTTCTTTCAAATTATATATTTTTAAAGTTGATATTTTCCAATATAACCTTTATACTTGTAATCATTTTTAACTAATTTTTTTTTAAAAAAGTAACTAAGCATACATTAAATATACATATTACATGCAATTTTATTTAATAGAACATTACATTATGATAAAATTACATAAAATATTAAAAACACATAAAAATAAACTACAAAAAATGAAATTATTAAATTATTGACAATAGTAATTTCCAAATTGATCTCATACATGATCAATCAATGCATTTCGAAACAATAAATGAGTATCTTTATTTTTTATTTTGTAGATTACGAGTTAAAAATCTTTGGAATTGAGCAGTCTCATTTACTACCATTTCTACTGTTACCTTTGGTGATGATTGTGCTTCTCTAATCGGTGTGTTGGTGTCACATTCATTCTCGATTATTATGTTTTGAATTATAATGCAAGCTGTCATGATATCATGTAACACTTATTTCTTCCAATATCGTGACTATCTTATTATAGCAAATTGTATTGTAAAAATCAAAAGATATGTTCATTTTTCGGCATGCTTTTGTCTTGCTGCATTTTTTTTTTTTTCATTGATCTTGTGGAACAATAGTTGACCATTTAGGATAATCATTCATCTGTTGAAACTTTCATCAAATGAACAAATCTTTGTTATTTTGTTAAATAAGTTTAAATTTTATGTAATATTTATTTTATATCAAATATTTTATTTTTGTACGTTAAGTTGCTTTTTGAATTGGTAGATTATAATTAATTTAAACACACCAAAGAACCTCAGTATAAGAGTTGATCAACGATGAGTTGACCTAGTGGTTAAATTTCTAAATTTTGAAAACGTAAGAGTTTAGGAGATTACAAGTTTGATTCACGTTGGCATATATTTTTTCTATCAAAAGAAAATTATATAACATGGTTTGGGTCGAGTGCGGAAGTGTATAAACCTGTTAGCCATAGACATCTATAAGCACACCATCTACTAACTGAGGGTGCTAGAATTTTTGTAAGATAGGCCAGGTTTATTGGGCCTTAGCCATTTCAACATGATGTTTGGTGTATATCTAAACTATTAAACTATTATAAGCCTTTTAATAGAAAAACTTTTATAAAAGTAAAAAAAACAAACCAAAGAACATCGTGATGTAAATATTCCTTATGATATTATTATGAAGAAAGTTTGAGAGGTTAAAACGTGGAACCGAATCTACAGGCAGAGACGTGACGTTACATACGAGCAGAACTATAAAATCCCTAATCGCACGTCAACTTCTCCGAACCAAAAGGCCCATTACTTTCTTTCTTTTTTTTTTACTGTGATTTAATTATTTTTAAAATTTGTATTTAGGGTAAATAAAAATGTCAGACTTCGTTTAACCCGATGAGTTTTAGGGTGTGACTCCTATCTTCTTCTGCACTAATAAGTACTTACTTTCACTTACCAATGCATGTCAATCTTCAACAGTGATAAATTTTAAATTTTTCAGGCGTTTTAAATGCTCATAAACTTATGAAGAAGATGGAGTGTGATTTAATTTTGAGGAAGATCTGATTTAATTTCTTAACCTAAAACATTGTATATCATTGTATAAAGTGAATAGGTTATTTATAAGTTCTTATACCGAGTCTCTTTTTAATATATATATATATATATATATATTAAAGTATCTCAAAAACTAATGAAAGTGCAAGAATTTCACAAAAATGTAAAAAAAAAAAAAAAAAAAGACTTTTGTTGACGATGAGTTGAGTATCTACATACAGTTTAGTTAAAAATAGCTTATTATGAGTTTAATTTATGAACAAGACCAACACTTTGACTAAATATGACTATTTATGTTGGTACACTAGCTTTTAATATTCTAATGCTATGATTTACTTTAAAATTTGGTTACAATGGAAAGAAAAAGATAAGAGAAAATTCGACTGCTCGTAAGTTTAACATCTAAAGTAGGTGGGGTGCAATAATATCAGTATTAATAATACGTGAAATAGTAATTAATACCGTACATGTTAGACAAATTACTAAACAAATATCAACCGAAACGCCTCGAAAATAAAAATAATAAATTTCGAAAGCAAAGTTTTTTAAAAATTAAAAATTTCCTTAAATCTTTTGTGGTACAGAAAAGAAAGAAAATGACAAATCCTCACGTCCGTTACTTTTTAATCTTTGATAAAATTTTCATTTTTAAAGTATTTATTTATATTTAATCCCAAACCTTATCTTCAATTGTTATCTTTCTCTTCCTTAAACCAAAACCAAAAAAGTGTCGAAACAAAAGAAATTAGTGACTCTCTTCTCAAAAAAGGATGTCGTCGGAGAACGAATCGACGCCGTCTCAGGCGACGGTAGAAACGACGGCGACTTCTCCGGCGAAGATGAAAGATTATCCTAAACCATTAGCTTCACATGAAGATATCATCAAAGATCTTTCTCTCTTTTGGGATACTCTCAGGCGTTTTCACTCCATAATGGCCACTAAATTCATGTAAATATCATTACTCTTTCTATTTTCTTACTTTATTTATTTCTTTTTATTATTATTTTATTGTTTTATATACAAGGATTCCTGTGATTGGAGGAAAAGAATTGGATTTGCATGTTTTGTATGTGGAAGTCACGAGGAGAGGAGGTTACGAAAAGGTCAAACATTTTTTATTTCTTTTTTTCAATAAAAAGTTAATATTTCATATAGTAAAATGATTGTGTATTGAAAATGCATGTGAAATGAAAATGAAAAAGGTAGTTACAGAGAAAAAATGGAGAGAAGTAGGAGGAGTGTTTAGATTCAGTGCTACAACAACAAGTGCTTCTTTTGTCTTAAGGAAACATTATCTTAATCTTCTCTTCCATTTTGAACAACTTCATCTCTTTAATGCTCATGGTCCTCTTCTTCCCCCCACAGGTTTTCATTTTCATTTTCATTTTATCCTATTTTTTTAATTTCATTATATATGCAACAAAAAAAAAGAGAAAAGAAATTTCCTAAAATATCGATTCATTCCATAAAATACCACAAAAATTTACAAATACTATATATTTTCTATTATTCCAACACAAAAATTAAAATGTTTGTAATTTGTATTTCTAAATTTTCATGAGTTTAAAATTTGTGTTATTGAAAAAAAATATATTATTTAGAGTTTACGTTATTTTTTAGAATTACCCTAAAATATTTTAGAGTACTAGTTATTATAGATTTGTCTTGAGACTTTTCTTTTTAGTTCAACAATTTGAGAAATGCTAATCAATGAATCATTAGATATTGCTGATGTTGTACGTCTTTAATTCCCTAAAACTAGAAAGTTAATTTTCTTGTTTACCATTAAGAATAATCGGAAAAGATTGATATTTTAATATAAAAATTTAAATATAGATTTTTCTGAACGTTAAGTCATGGGTTCAATCGTTGGACGACAATATGAGGAAGTCCATAATTGTGTTAACTTGAGTTCTTTTTATATCTAAATGGCAATTGTAATGTTATTAAGTTACATGTGAATATAACACAGCTACATTTCATACGAAAGATTCTTCAACGAGCAAGGAATTGGCTCTACTTCAATATACTCCTCCAACCATTGGATTTAAGCATTCTCCTTCGCCTTGTCAAGGTTAATTCCTAACTATATCTACTCTTGCTTTTTTTCTTCTTCTATATTTTGTTCCATTATTTTATGTGGGTTTTTATAAATATATATATATATATATATATATCTTTTTTAGTTGTAGTTCAAAAATACCAGATTCTAGATTGGTCTATTAAAAAAACAATTTATTGAAAAAACAGAAATTTAAAAATCTAAATCCACAAAACTAAGCATATTATCTTTCAAAATATGTTCTAAACTCTAATTTGTGAATCAAAATTAATATCTTAATTTATAAACTCTCAAAGTTTACTTTTTATATTTGTTATACTCTGAAAAAATATATTTTAGTAGTATTATTGAAACAATTGTAACATTTTGCAATATTTTGTGAAATTGCTTTTTTTATTGTGATAAAGGAAAATTATTTAGTGATTACATAAATGTGTAACTTATATTTAGGGGAACATGGATGATTATTGTTAATTTTAGCTAAGCTTTATGTACTTGTCATAAAATCTTTGTGTTTATCTCAATACTTTTCAAATATAGTCTAGATCATATATGGTCCCACTATCATAATGGTTGATTCATATTTATTTGGATTTTGTTGTATAATAAACCAACGAACGTGGACCAAACCGGAAATTATAAGATTTTGGTTCACATAATAATAAATAAAAGATTTGTTTATAAATACATGTGACATATCTATTTTGCATGGCACAGGTTCGTCGAGTTTCACAGCCATAGGAACAATAGAAGGCAAATTCGATTGTGGTTATTTAGTGAAAGTCAAAATGGGCTCAGAGATTCTTAATGGCGTTCTTTACCATCCGGCCCAAACAAGCCCAATAGGCCCACCATCATCGATCGCTGATCTGAACGTCGACGTTTCACCTGATGTGGAGGGTGGAAGGAAACGACGACGTTTAATTAAAAGACGTAGAAGTAGACGTAGAGAAGACCCGAATTATCCTAAACCAAACCGGAGCGGTTACAATTTCTTCTTCGCTGAGAAACATTGCAAGCTCAAATCTCTTTATCCTAATAAAGAAAGAGAGTTTACAAAGATTATAGGCGAATCTTGGAGTAATCTCTCAACTGAAGAACGAATGGTAATAAATTAACTGATAAACCGGGACCGGTTAAGATTTATAGTAATTCGTTAATTCAACTGAATTGTCGGTTTAATGTTCAGGTTTATCAAAATATTGGATTGAAGGACAAGGAAAGGTATCATAGAGAGTTGAACGAGTACAGGGAAAGGTTAAGACTCGGGGCTGCTGACGACACAAACAGCAAGCTTTTTTAAGTGTTTTAATTAAAACGGCAACTTATTTTGTTGTTCGTCGTTTTTCTCTTATAGGAGCGGACGCTTTGTCGTTTTTTCACTATGTTCCCCTTATTATATCTGTGAATCTAGTAAGCTAGGTCAAGTTCAGACAAGATTTGTTTTTTTTTTCTTCTTTTTTCAACTACAATTTATATAACATAGCTAAATAAAATACAAAGTAAAAATATAAAATTAGCAACTGGACCACAATTCTAGAGACTAATACTACAAAAAAATTTTGATTTTACATCGCTCATAATATATCATAAAAATAAATGATACAAAATTAAATCATTTATTAGTTAATAACATAAAATAATAAAAAAATTCATAAATAGTTCTAAATTTATAATTTTATTCTAAATGTTGTTATTTTCAAAATAATAACATTAGTTTTTATTAATATAAATTATTTATAATTTACATTATTTTTAAATAACTAACGTAAATTAATATTGGTTTGCATCATTCTGTAAAAATTGAAACAAAATATAAATTTACATCAATTATTAATTGATGTATTTACTTTTTTTATTAACATCAGTTAAAAATGATATTAATAATATATCACAAATATAAATAATTTAAATAAAATCATTTGGTAATAATTGATAAATTATATTATTTCTTAATAAATAACATAAACATATAAATTTACTTTGTTTCTTTTTTATTTTTTTGTTAAATTACTTTGTTTCTTTTATTGTCATTAATTTCTTTTAGCATGTGAACGATGGGAGAGTGTATTGCTGATTACGACATTATATCATGCATAATCCACTTGCTCAGTTTTTAAAAGTTTGAAGTTGAAACTAGTTTGTAACATAGCTAGTTAGAGCGGACCCACAAGATAAGCAACATAAGCAATTGATTACAACATCCAATTCTAGGGGCACTTTTTAAAATAAATTTATTGTGTATATATTTGTAATAAATTATAAAATTATTAGACCATTTCATAATTTCAATATTTGTGAAGCTCTTTTGATAATGAATTAGGTTTTATGTCAAAAAGATATTAACTAGTTTAAGTATATTTTATAATAATACTAGAGTTATACCCATGCATGTGCACGAAAAATGCATGTACAATACAAAAATGTGTTTTTTTAATGTAAAACCAATACTTTTGTAGGGCTTTAAATATTTTATATTAAATGATTGAAAATTTCTTTAACTATATTAATCTAAGTTATCATTTAGAAAAATAAAATATTAGCGGAGTAATTTTATTGAGCATGAAACATATTATATATTATATGTTTATATTATTGAAAATGTTGAATTTATAATTGGTGATAGACATAGTGTTGTTTACAAAGTATATATATCCATTGAAAATATGTGTTTCTCTCACTGAGACATCTATAGTTGAAAACTCGATTACATGAGCTTAGGGAATGATTTTGCAGGAAAAAATGTTAAGAGAGCTATATTTCACCAGTTTAATTTTATTTTTGTTGATTACTCTTTTATATATAATGTTTTGTGTAATTGAAGATTTTCTTATATTTAGAATTATGATTTTTTATATATATTTTAGTATTTATGATTTTGGAATATATATAAAGGCACATTTATGAAAATTGTGTAGGGTATCCATAAACATTAGACCGACACTGTAGCTAGCCACAAGTGCAATTTTTTATTATGTCACTCAAATTAAGGTAGCTAACTACACCATTATTTATTTTTACATAATTAAACTATTTATTTACATAATTAAGCTTTCTTGGTTTTTTGGTGTATCTCTAATATTTTTTCGACTCTGAGTCTTTTCTGTCTTGCAAGATATGCTGCGATTTTTCCGGTCTATTCATATCGATCTCTTCATCTTCTAAGAGAAACATGACAGAATACTTTTAGCTTCCTTCACAAAATCTAATTTTCATATTTGAATCGAGATCTGACTAGTTTAGTGCCTTCCATCTCTCGAGGTTTAGGCGATTAGTCTTGTTTTAGCCGACTTCAGCATTTGTGACGAGGTTTTCCTCTCGGGTAATCTGAAACCTCTTCATGAAGTGCATTGTTCATTTTTTTTAAGTCTACCGAACTTTAACGATAACACGTGTAATATGATTTTCTGCGATCACTTAGGTGGTTTGTTTCGATAGATCATCTTAGTTATTTCGGTTTATGTACTTGAGAAGTTATGGTAGATTATAGTAAAGAAGGATATCCTTTTTCATTTTAGCTTTATCAATTTTATTTGCTTTCTCTTTTTGGTTCTCGGATTGTCAAGTTTTATCTCTTCAGATTTTAAACTCTAATAATCCAAATATGTGAACTTTGATGTTTAGTTTTTGTAAAATATTTACCGATAAAATATTAATCCGATAAACGTAAAATAGCTAACTACCCTATTAACCAAGAGAGAGAATATAAATGTTCATCTTATTATTCTCAATGTACAATACATTATTTATATACATTAACATTTATAACTATTTCTAACTAACTTTAGTCTCCAATATTAGCCTTCAATAACGATGGACCATGCTTGTGCGATTTATGGGTATTTTTGGCAATAAAGAGGCTTGTAAGTCAAAGTTTGGAGAGGTGAGTCTGATCCATCCTTATGACGTGAGATTATAGTCATTGGATCATGCTGTCTAAGTGTTCGACGAAATGCTTAAGTGATCATGCAATTGTATTATAGAATTTCATGGATTTAATCGAAAGTTGGTGATTTGACTTTGTTTATGATTAGTGGTTGAGAAGTGCTGAATTGATACTTGTTTATGTGTTCTGTTTATGATATGTGCAGTGTTGGTTGAAGAAACAAAAGGATGTCTTGGTGTCTGATCAACTAGAAGGTGAGCAGAAAGTAATGTGGACATTTGGGCTTATCTTTGGACAAGACGAGGTAGTAAATTTTATCTAAGTAGCACTGAGACGGGTACCCGTCCCAAACAGATACGGATACAGGAGACAACACTCATTTGGCATCCCCATGCTATATAGAACTTTATACTAGTATGAAAATTAACTCCATTGATCACTAAATTCGAAGTTAATACATTTTTCAAAAGCTGGAAGCAATTGGTTTCATGAGCCCAATATCTACTAGTTTACAAAATTACTCAGCCTGTTTTGTTCACCTGATTTGATTATATCACTGCTCTGTTTCAGCATATTTTCAATGACGGTGAACAATGAGATTGGTGTTTACAAAGTTTGATAACCTTAATTTAACTGATTTATATAATATATAGCTTCAATTCATATATATATATACAAATTATATATATATATATATATATAAANTAAACACATATATATATATATATATATATATATATATATATATATATATATAATTGTGAAATTTAATTATTTTAAAGCAAGATTGATACATATGCACCTAATTAAAAAAATATCCATTGAAATTTTTCTTTTTCTCTTTGTTGTTAAATCGTTTGTTGGACTACATAGCTTTTATCTAAGGGATGTCTTATTTTATTTTGAAATATTAAGGGATATCTTGTTTTATTTTGGTTTACTATGTTTTAATTCAACATCGTCGAAATTTTTTTTTTCTTAAGGAACATTGTTGAGTTTTGTTATCAACGTTTTGTTATTATTGAGTAAATTTATTTTTTTGCATAAAATATATATAATTTTGAATTGATAAACATAGATTTTAATATTCTCGCTAATAAATTTTTAGTATTTGTTATAGCAGGAATACATATTAACTTTTATAAAAGGTTGTTTGTTTACCTATTATTCGTACAATCTTTCTTATTTCAATTTTCATCGATAAAAAGGTAAAATTATTTTTTGTATGTTTCTTCTGCAAACTGAAAATCGATGATGTACTTATGGAGTTAATTTACATGAAATCATATTTTTCTGATCATTGATTTGTTTCTTTTTTTATGAAAATTTTAGCAAATATTAGTTTCTTTTTTGATGAAAATTTTAACAAATCATATTTCCTGCAAGTTTCAGATTCAAGCTGATTAAAAAAAACAAGAAAGTTTTTTTTTGTAGAAAATAAAAATGATTTAACAAATATAGGGAGAGTGATTGGTGGAAAAAAAGGGAGAATGATTGCATTGGTTCTAGATTCATGTATTTTACAGATTCAAAGACACAAATACCAGATGATTTACCAAATTTGGAGAATGATTATAGTTCTACACCCCAATTTGGGGCAAGTTTCAAACGGTAACATTTAATTAATAACTTGTGTTTAGTTTGGTTATGACTTTATTATTTTATTTTAACTTTAAATAACAAATGGTGTTGTAGCATATTATGATATTTATATTATATTGATCACCTAGTATTATTTCAGGTAAAATTTTGGTTTGATGATCCAACCATAAGAAAAAAAATATGTGATGAGTGCTTTAGGGAACACATGAAAAGATGTGAAATTACGTCTTTGAAAAGACTACAAAAAATGATCGAATCGAAACAATGCATAACCGACCTAATAATATTTCTGAAGATCAATGGCGTTGTTTCGTTTACTCGAGATTCACCGAAAAATGAAAGGTATAACTTTTATATCTTATTGTATAGTATATATATATATATATATGTATATTTTATGTATCATATCAGTTGCATGTAGTTTTTTCATTAAACTATTGAGTTATCAGAAAATGCAATATCGAATTACAACAAGTAAAAAAAACAATGCCTCATTTATGTGGAAGAAAAAACTTTGCAAGGAAAAAAAATGAGATTGTAAGTAATTTTTGTTAATAGTTAAAATATATTATATTCCTTATCGTTTAATATCAAAAAGCTTACTTGTTTAATTATATTAATGTTATGATTACTACTATTGTTTTATATATATGTATGTGTATTTAACAAAGAAAACTAACACTCGAAAAACACCAAGTCGAGCAGAGTTCTTAATTGCAGCTCGTACAAAATTTGATGGAAGATTTGTATATGAAGAGGCTAAAACACGCACAGTTAGTAAATTTTTTACTAATAAATTCATTTTAAACTAGCTAGAAAACTTGACTGTTTGACTCTAAATTTTTTTTTAAAAAATCACTTTTTCTAAGTTTCTTTTAAGCTTTGTTTGTTTGAAAATTTAAATTCTTGCAATACTATTTTTAATAATTTAAAATTTTGATTATATATATTGTTTATGCAATGAACCGTAGTCTTAATATATTGATCTACTATTTTGTTTGTTAGATATGTACGAAAATGAGATAGATCTATGACTTTTTAAGTATCATTTTTTCTATTTGTATTTTTTTCTCAGAATGAAACCAACAATTCAACATAAGACAACTTATATATGTTAGATCGTTTGGTAACTATTGTCGTTTGGTTATACGCTGAACGTTTTTTTAATTAAAGGTTTTATATTATGCTGAATGTTTGGTTACACATGACTATTGAAAATCATTAAAATTTATTGTCGTTTAGTTATTAATATAGATCGTTTGCTTAGGTTTTTAGTTGAATAGCTTTTTTGGATGTATATAACCTATTTATTTATTATTTAAGAAAATTAATATTTGATTCGTATTTTTTTTTGTTAACTCATATTTACCAATTGGAGGAAGCACTTACAATATTGATGAAACAAACTCCAGCAACACAAACCAATGTTACCGCTAGTTTAGATGATGAGTTTGTCCAAGTTTTTGGTCTGAAACGTCCAGGACGAGTACATTGCATTGGACAGGACGTGGACCTACACCAACACAATTAGCAAGACGTTCTACTGCAACAAGACCATAGATAGAAAATTCGGAAGTCGTTCAGTTGAGAGAAGAAATGAAGACAATGCAAAATCATGTTAAAACTATGTCTATGTTCATAACACAAATACTCGGATCTTTATCTAGTGAACATGTATTAAATTAATTTTCCCTCAGCATGTATTAATATTAAGTTTCTCTCAACATGTATTAATATATTTATCAATTCTAGATTATACGATAGTAATTACCATATTTGTAATAAAGTATTGATATTTTAATTAATTATATAGGAAAATACATGGATGGCAAATTTTGCTGCAACTTTAGCACTGATACCGAATCAATAAATTCAAGGTGAATGTTATGTATATTTAAAGAATATACATATTAAAATTTTAGATGATAAGCTATTTTTTTGTACTTTTTATAGAGAATAAATGATGATATCAATGGAGATAGGAACGAAAACGCTTAAGAGTGAAGATTTTATAATAGTTATGATAGACATTTAGTAGCTAAAATTTTCATAGAACTTTATATTAGTTTTATTTATAAATTTGCAGCATTTTTAATATTAATATTTTATTAGCAATTGATACTTTTATTATTTAATTAATATTTAATTATTCAAATTATGGAAGAATTCAATAATATTTATTGACTTGATTTTTATAAAATATTATAAATTATTAATTTATTTTATTTTATATTAGAAATTATGAGAAAATATTATTTTTACAAATGAAGAAAAATTAATAAAAAAATGTTAACATCAATTATTGTAAATTATTTTATTATTAGAAATATTTATTAAAAATTACACCAATTTTATTACTATTTAATTATAAGTGATATAACTAAATATATTATTTATAGGAAACAACACTATTTAAAAATATATATATATTTTTCAAATCTGACACTAAGTTTTTACTTCAACTATACAAACGATATAAATATTTAACATCAATTATTAAAAATGAAACAAATGCTAACTTGTCTGGTGCTAAATATAGCATTATTTATAATAAATAAAATTAATAATAACACCAATTTTATAAAAAAAATTGTAATATTTAAATTATTTATAACAAATAAACAAATAATAACATTGATTTTACAAATCGATGCAATATTAAAATTATTTATAATAAATAATGCTAATACTAACACCAATTTTACAAACTGGTGCAATATTTAAATTATTTATAATAAGTAAAACTAATATGCACGTCAATTTTATAAATTGATATAATATTTAATTATTTATAGTGAATGAAGCTAATGTTAACATCGATTTTATAAACCAATGCAATATTTAAAATAAATGAAATTGATATTAACATCGTTTTAATAAACTGACGAAAAATATAATATCATTTTGAATAAATGATACATAATTATATAGTCGATGCAACATTAACAACAAATTATTTTTAATGATGTGAAAAATCCGCATCATCATTTATTATATCACTTGTTAAAATGATATAAAAATCTAAAATAATTAAAAAAATGATTCAAAATATGCTTTTTCTTGTAGTATATAATTATATCAAAATAAAAGAGTTATAAAGTATGCCTAAATAAAATTTCAAGAACAAAGAAAACGTTAGACCTCTTACCGTTGAAAGCAAGATGGTAGTTAGTTTACATAAAAGATGGAAGTTAGTAAGGAAAAAATAATAATTGAAGAAATCCTCAACTTTCAAATCTCGGAACTTAAAACCATAATTCTTAAGTGATCTATTTAAAACATCAACTATCTGTCAAATTTCAATTTAAACCTATTTCTTAACTTATCCAAATTAGACATGAGATTAGTCAACCGTTAATTAAGTTTAACGGAAGTTAAAAGTTGAGTTTATTGAATTTAAAATGGCTTAGTCAACATAAAATATGTGGTTTAAATGACTACATTTAGAATTTAGAAATTTATTCTCTAAAAGTTGTGAGTTTTTTTACCTAAGTTTAAAAGTTCAGGTTTTTTGGCATTAAGTTGAAAAGTTTGTGTGTTTATTGCATACAATTGAAAAGTTCATGTTTCCTTTGACACAGTTAAAAAATTTAAGATTTTTAGCATTAATTTGCTGATTTATGGTGTACAAATATTGTAATTATATCAATGCAAAAATATATGTTTAAATTATGTAGAATTTAAGTTCAAACTCTTAAGGGCATAATTATTGGTGGGACAAAACGTTGAGTCCTTAGATTATTTTATTAATATAAATGTAGTAGGACAAATGTGTAGGACTTTTGTTTAAATGTAGGATTATTGGTGGGACTTTTGTAAGGTTTTTTAGGTGAATTTTTAGTTTTTAAAGATGAATTGTGAAAATTTAGGTGAACATAATTG
>OVBE01005180.1:0-22234 GCA_900406425.1 Iberis pinnata | reverse complement strand
TATATATATATATATATATAAAAGATCATTCGATAAAGCAATTGTATTTCATATAACTACCATTTGCGAGACATGTCTAAAATCAAGTCAAACATCTTTTGGCAAAGTCATAGACGAACTTACCTTCAAGGATAGTGGATCAACTGAACCACCATAATTCTTTAACTTCCTTGTCAATATAATGTGTTAAGTTATTTTGCATTTGGTTTAATAAAATTCTAAACTTCAAAACAAACAATTCTAAAGCTTAATTGCATTTGGTTTTTGAAGTTTTAAATTATAATTTACTACTTTGGATCTTCGGTTTAGTTTTAAGGTTAAAAATTCTATTTTATTTTATTGGATTTTGCTTATAGAATTTGAAATTTGGCTTTGTTTTCCAAATTATGATTGGTTATAACTGAGATTATGGATAAAAAGAATTTCATAAGATAAAAGATTGTAATATATTTAGTTTAAGTAATAGATTTTATGTTCATATTTTGAATCAGATAAAAATATTTTCTGGAATCATTATAAGTTGAGGATTCGACATAAGAGACTAAGAATATTATGTTTAAAGGAGCAATATTCAATAGATTCAAGAGTTCAAATTTTTTTATCTTCTATCTCTATATCCAAAAAATCGAGTTAAGATCGTTAGACTAACCATTGCTAAAATTTGGATTAGGAAGAAAGAACATGATTTCTTTAAAGATTTGGTGTGTACAAAAATATTTTTCTGCAAAATGGAACTTGTTACCTTATAACTAAAAGAGGAAATCCAAACTAAGCTTTATTATAGTATATAATTTGAAAAAAAAATTCTTAATAAATACTCACTCCATTTTTTTATTGATTGATCTTTTAGATTTTCACACATATTAACAAAACACATAAATAATTAGTAATAAATATATATTTTCTCTACAAAACAATTTTTTAATATTTTTATCAATAGATTTTCAATAATTTCAATTAATATACGAAATTTATAATTTTATAATATTTAAATATAAAACTACATAGAAATTGATGAAAATCAATTTTTTTCAAACAAATTATTTTTTAAAAACATCAAACAAAAAAATGGAAGGAATATTAATTTTCGATTTGTGATTTTCAAAACGCACTTTAGAAGATCCACTAATTAAAAACATACCAATAAAAAACTACGGACCAAGGAATGTGTACTAAAAATCATTTAGAAGAAAATATTATTTGAATTAATGAAAGGAAATAATTAATTTATTTCTTGAACAAAAGATACACTTGATTTAATTCGGATAAAAAAGATAATTGTATTTATGTGAAAGAAAGAAAAAAAGAAGATAATCGTCTTAATGGATGCTTACATTGACACTTATCTTTCATAGAACCGAAGATGGTGAGCTGAGTCAGAACGTGATCTTCAACTACGTTATTTCCGGATAAAGAGATTTAGTTTAATCGTACGGTTGCTTTCAGTCACCCATAAAATCACAACCGTTTATTTCATTCGAGTAAGGGCAAAATTGGAACACTTCTTGTTAATTATCCCTTTCATCTGTTTATATATCTTCACCGATCTTATCTATTTTCACAATTTTGATTTTCCACAGATTTCTCCCATTCAAACTTTTCCTCTCTTGCTTTGCTGTATTTTCAGGTGAAAGTGAATTAAAGGTTTTTGGCTTTCTCTCTTTTGATCGTTGATTTCATTTTGATTATTTGTAAGACCTGGGTCTTCTAGATTTGGGGATGGTGCTTTGATCTTAGTTTATCGTTCAGGGCTTGTTCATTTGGCTAAAAAGATGAAGAAAGTTGAGATTTTTATGCTCCTTCTCTGCTTTAACGCAGCGTTATGTCTAGTGGTAAGACTTAAAATACCTCTATTGTTATTTTTCTTTCCGATCATCAGTGAATCATATCTTGAGATTGAAGTTAATTTGATCTCTAATTTATTTGAAGTTTGCTGAACCACCAACATGTCCTGCTGATTCGGGAGGAAAGTGTAGTGATTCTGATGATTGGGAAAAAGACTTCTTCCCTGGTATCTCCAAGATTAAGTTTGAGGTAACAATGGTTGATGAAATGAGGAGACCTTGTATATACTGATTCAGCTAAGAGTTATTGCATGTGTAGATTAACTGATTGTTCACTAATGTTCAGGGACCTTCGAGCAAGAATCCACTTGCTTACAAATGGTATAACGCAGAAGAGGAGATTCTTGGGAAGAAAATGAAGGACTGGTTTAGATTCAGTGTTGCGTTTTGGCATACATTCCGTGGCACTGGAGGTGACCCATTTGGTGCGGCTACAAAGTATTGGCCTTGGGAAGATGGTACTAACTCTGTGGCTATGGCTAAAAGAAGAAGTAAGTAAATATCGGTTTTGATGTTTCTCAGTTTTCTTTCTCTGATATTGACTTTCTTGACCATGGTGTAATGCAGTGAGAGCCAACTTTGAGTTCTTGGAGAAACTTGGAGTTGATTGGTGGTGTTTCCATGACAGAGACATAGCACCTGATGGCACTACACTTGAGGAATCTAACAAAAACTTGGATGAAGTTGTCGAACTCGCCAAAGAACTCCAAAAGGTGATATTCATTTGATTGATTTTCCATGCCTTATTGTATATTGAGTACTGGAAAATACCTGTCTAAATGCAGGGAAGCAAGATCCGACCATTGTGGGGAACAGCTCAGCTTTTCTTGCATCCTCGTTACATGCACGGTGGAGCAACTAGTTCTGAAGTTGGAGTATACGCTTATGCAGCTGCTCAGGTGAAAAAAGCCATGGAGGTGACGCATTACTTGGGGGGTGAAAACTATGTATTCTGGGGTGGTCGTGAAGGTTATCAGACGCTCTTGAACACCGATATGGGAAGGGAGCTTGATCATCTAGCTAGGTTCTTTGAAGCTGCTGTTGCTTACAAAAAGAAAATTGGATTCAATGGTAGCTCTTCTTCTTTTTCTCTTTTAACTGTCATTAGTCGTTTTGGATATTGCAATATAATCTTATATTCATCAGGCACACTTTTAATCGAGCCCAAGCCTCAAGAACCAACCAAGCACCAGTATGATTGGGATGCTGCAACAGCTGCCAATTTCTTGAGGAAATACGGTCTTATTGACGAGTTTAAACTCAACATCGAGTGTAACCACGCTACGCTTTCTGGACACACCTGCCATCATGAGCTTGAAACAGCAAGACTTAATGGTTTACTTGGTAACATTGATGCAAACACTGGCGATGCTCAAACTGGTAATTATTAAATTTCAGCTGTCTTGACTATTAATATCTCTTATTCAGATTCCAATTAAACATTGTGCTTGCTCTTTGTATAAACAGGATGGGATACAGATCAGTTTCTTACAGATGTTGGAGAAGCAACCATGGTTATGATGAGTGTCATCAGAAATGGTGGAATTTCTCCAGGAGGCTTCAACTTCGACGCTAAACTACGAAGAGAGAGTACAGATGTTGAAGACCTGTTCATTGCTCATATTAGTGGAATGGACACACTCGCCCGTGGACTCAGAAATGCTGTCAAAATCTTAGAGGTTAGTTAAAGTTTGATCTTTTCTAGAAGAATAATCAGAGAGTTTAGGTTTATGGATTAACTTGGTTTGGTGATTGTTAAAAGGAGGGAAGTCTTAGTGAATTGGTACGGAAGAGATATTCAAGTTGGGACACTGAGATTGGGAAGCAAATAGAAGAAGGAAAAGCTGATTTCGAGTATCTTGAGAAGAAGGCTATGGAGTTTGGAGAACCAAAGGTTCCTTCTGCTAAACAGGTACAAAAATAAGAATTTATTGTTTAGTTTAGTTAAACAAAAACTCATAATGATACAAAACTGCAGGAGCTTGCTGAGATGATCTTCCACTCATCAATTTAGGAGAAGTTTCAAAGACAAACAAATAAACGATGGATTAGCTAGGCCTTGCTTTGTTTTAACACTCTTTTAATAAGAAAAACTTTGGGCCTTTATTTAAAGGTTCTTTGATAAAGCCCAAAGCCTCATCACATGTCGCAACACTTTACTTCATAACTATGATCGCTATTGAATCACTCTTTCTAATATATGGAGAGTGATATATTACAACTACATCTTGCTTATTGGTTCTTACTATACCGAATCTTCATAACTAAAACCGTCAAACAAAATCAGAAGAAAAGATAAAATAAATTACTATATAGTCTATGGTCTCCAAGTCAAAATTTCTGAAATTAGTTTACGAGATTAACAAGATAAAAGAATTCTAAACCATGCCGAACCATACTTTCATCATTCTATTCTACACTTTTAGTGTTCACTCCAAAAAATTTCCTCATATATTTTTTTCAATATGTTGTATTAGATTAAAAATAGATACAAACACTTAAAAGTACAATAAATCTCATCAGAGAAGGTATAATTTCATATTAGATAAATGCTCTTTAAAAGAGAAAAAGAAACTACTCCTAAAAAAAATTTAAAAAGTCACGAAAACTAATAAAAAGCCTTTTCACACTACAACAAACTCATAATAATCCAAATGATCGATACAGTACCAAAACAAGAAAGGTATACTCATATTGTGCCCTCATTTAATATGATCAGTCTCAACTAATAACAATAAACTAACAACAAGTATAACAAAAAACCTATAATTACATATACTAAAAAAACCACCATTAATATATAATTATTGAACTTCTTATGGAGAAAATAGGTACGTAGCCTGCTTTTAACCACAAATTTTCTTCTTGCAATAAGCGTCGAAGCTATGTTCCGCCGGTAGATCATCAACAACCGCACAGAAAAAGTTGGGTGAAACCGTCGTTATCATCATCATCTGCCGAGCAACAAAGCCAAAAATCGCCAAAGAACTAAGGTCACTTGGAATCCAACTGCTCCACTTGAAAAGGAGGCTACCACGACGGTGCAAAAAACACCATATAGCAGTGGCGGACCTATTAACAAATGGAACTAACTTAAATTCTAAATTTTCAATTAAATTACATAAAAATATTACTATTGGAGCTTAAGTTATGTATGCATTTGACCAAATGACACCACCAAAATATTTTAATATGATACCACAAAGAGATCACGTGCTTTTCTTTTGTAAGTTTTATTTTCTTTGATAATAATCCGCCTTATCATGGCCTTTATAATAATTTCTAATCATTTTTTAACTAAAAAAAAAGAAAATTATGGTGAGTGCCATATAATGGGAAATTATTATAATATGTACCATATTAGAGTCAACTTTCGAAATCTACCATATTGGTGATGGTGAGAGTTTACAAATTTACCCCCGGCTTGTTGAGAGAATTGCTCGATAAGACCAGTTTGAAAAAGGAAAAAACCACCTTTTTCTGACAAAATAACTTTTAATTAATGTCATATCCAACACTATCTTCCTATAATCTCTCTTGCTAATCTCTCTCCTCGTTAACCTCTCTCTTATCTCGAGAATTTAAAAATTTCGATCTCAAATTACGACGACATTCCAATAACGACGTCGAAAAAATGTCATCGGAAGGCAGAAGAAGAACATCACCATGTAACAAGGACAAACCTTCGACCAGACTACCACCACGCCCAGTATTAAAAAAAATCGATATCACTAAACCGACTTCGGAAAATATACTGACAACGGCAAACAGTTCTACTTCTCGTGAAGCGGAGACGGTGTCGGAGAAAAAGAGAATTGAAAACCCGACCCGGCGCGAGACCAGAATCAAGACGCCGACGGGGTCTGAGAAGACGCCGATTGTGACTGACAAATATGCTTTTAAGCAAACCACCGACAAGCCCTCGAGAAATGTAAGCGATTCTTTGAAGAAAGATACTGGGAAATCGGTGGACCAAAAAAAAAAGAACATGCAGGGTTCTGTTCCCGTTGATTCCACAAGGATGGAGGAAACCATCGTCCCCCATGGACACAAATATGAAGGACGGACAACAATGGAAATGATACCAGATCCTCTCCAACATGATCTGGATCATTCGTCCACAAACACATTACAACCTAATCCAAATCTGGTTAACAGTGGTACTCGCAACCCCAGGGGACATAAAAGTAGTCAAAATGAAGTTGTCCATCAGGGACTGAATATCTCGTCCACCCCAGAAATGGAGACTGTCCACAGTGAGAGTCCGATAATGGTGGACCGCACTCGGCTACCACGTAGGCTCTATGCGATTAACAGATACCCACCAGGGGGTAGGATCAATTTCAACTCCAATCCTGAGTATCTTCTTGACTTGGTGGACGCTCTAGAAGGTACCAAAGCATTGGAATTTCTAAAATCTTCAGTGTTTGGGCCATTATTCAATATACCTGTCCGGATTGCTTCATTGTCGAGAAAGCTTGTCCACCAAATGCTATGCCGGTCCCTGGTAACAGCTAGGAAATATGAGTTATGGTTTGTGTTTTGTGGCAATCCTTTTTGTCTATCACTCCATGAATTTGGTATTTCAACCGGGCTTCCATGTGGACCATTTTAGGCTCCAAAATCCGGAAGATACAAAAAAGCCATATTGGAACAAGCTTATAGATAGTAAGCAGGAGACTGTTCTAATAAAAGACATTGTCGGGTGGTTGAAAAATGACTAGAACATGTCTCCCTCGCGTAGAATGCCAGAGTGGCGACGCATCCAACTTGCTTTTCTTGTCATTGTCGAAGGGATTTTGTTGTGTAGAACCAATCCGGTTAGACCAACAAAGAGAATAGTGGAGATGCTGAAGGATATTGAAGCATTTCAAGAGTATCCATGAGGCCGCGAATCTTTCCTGCTCACTATTGAGATTGTCAAAGTGGGAAAATTATGCAAGGACGTCTAGCGACTACGGGCAAAGCTAAACGGTTCTCATACCGCCACACATGGATTCACGATTGGGCTCCAACTTTTTTGTTTCCAAGCTATACTACAACTTATGAAGATTCTACCGAAATCAGATGACGGTGACCATGATTTTACCCATGAATCGATCATGAATTTGCCTGCGTGTAGAACATTTTACAATGCCAACATAATGCAATTGGAGAACTCGCAAATGGTGAATTTTCTATTCGATTTTGTCTAGCATTACATAAATAATGCCCAACAGAGTTCCATTAGTGTGTCCACACGGAAGGGGGTTTGGGTGCATTTCATTCTTTGTCCATTATGAAAACATGTCCACATGGGGGATTAAAAGTTTTATTTAACGTCTGGCACTGGTTAATCTTTCTAAATTGTCCACTACGTAACTTATGTCCATCTGTGAGTTCAGGTGTTTGGTGATTTTGTCCACATTTTTATAGTTTTTTTTGTTCAGTTAATAGTTTGTCCACACATGAATTTATTTCCACTACTCAATGATATATTTATGTAATTGTAATTTCGTTTCCATTTTGTTGTATGAAAATAGATGTATGTGGCACCCCTACTTATGGCAGACGACCACACGTACACATATGTGAATGACTAGTGGATCGATGAGGTGGAGGACGAATCTGCGGATTACTTGGAAAGTTTGATAGATGAGGGGTTTATATTTGACAAAAGTATGTGGCTTGGCGGGTCGAACGACTTTGATCCCATTGTGGTCACTGAAAAGGAGGAGAAACACAAAAATGAAAAGGCTGCCAAGAAGTCCAAAGAAGGGCTCAGTAGATGAGAAGTGAAAAAACCTTGCACATCTGGTGACACAGAGGTGGACATGGAAAAAATTGTTAAGGTTGAAGATGTCTACATACATATTGAGGAAATGTGGACTGCCAACTCCGAGAGGATCACTGCTCAAATCCGTGAGGAGATTCTCGCTGAACAGGCTGAGAAAATTGCGGCTCACATGGAGAGTGAGAAGTTCATGATGAAGAACGAGATAATGGACGAGATTATTTTGGAAATGCGCAAGGGTGGCAAGTTCACATTTGAAGAACAAGTTGAGAAGACAACTACCCAGTTTTTCAATTAAGCAAACATTTTTCATTTCATGAGAATAGTACACCTCCAAGGAAAGGGGATGAAGGTGGTGTATATATGGAGGAGAAGACGAATTTCGGTGATTACCCTGGGGTAGAAAACGTATTGGCAGAAATATCAGAGAATGTAAGAAATTTATGTAAAATACGGTTATTGAATACAGATGTGCAAGCCATTTTTTAATTGCTGATCCGAGAAAATTTTGGTTGACACCTTCAGCTTATGGAAAATCAACACACCGGAGAA
Organism: Iberis pinnata; assembly: GCA_900406425.1. Lineage (NCBI taxonomy): Eukaryota > Viridiplantae > Streptophyta > Magnoliopsida > Brassicales > Brassicaceae > Iberis > Iberis pinnata. Next base: position 14,065 of record OVBE01005180.1, on the reverse strand, counting down.
ATGGACGAGACCAGAATCATGTCCATTGAAACGCACAAAGTTATGTCCTTTGCGGAAAAAAGATGATGAAGGCCAAATATTGAACCAATCCGAAGCCAAGGTTTGTTGTAGGTTGAACCATAATTGCGATGCCACTTTTAGGCAGTGCTTTTCCAGATTACGTTATATATAATTATTTTGTGTTTGGTATGCACGTTCTAGATGTCTTCCAAAGCCTGCAAGCGGTTAGATTTCATAGAAGAACAATCATCGCCGTTGCATAGGATTGAAGATGTAGCCGAACAACAATGCCGAGAGCACATTACAACATCAACTGATAAGGATGTGCTTGTGAAGGTATATTAATGTAGCTGGTTTCAATTTCTTAATATCATAAAGTTGAGCAAAAAACTAATTTAAGTGTCGGCCATTTAGCAGGGCATAGCGAATGAGCATAGGGATGACCAGCACCAAAATATTGCCCCACCGGTAGTCACTTGTCCCAAGATGCGTAGGATTTAAAGTAATGAAGTTCTTTATAATGTGGGTGAAGCGTTATTACAGAGGGATGGTCTATGGGTAATTGTACTGGGAGTGATAGGATATATAACTGGCTATGATATATTTCTAGGTTTTGTAGATAATTGAACTAAATTTATTTTTTTGGTTTATATTTTGGTGCAGAGCAATCAAACACAACAAATCCTCATGGACATAGTTTACAAAGATGGACACACAGAGGAGAAGTCCACGAAGGGAAGAGAAGTAAGTTTATTTACACGATGACCATTCGTGGATAATGTTGGAGGCCTTTATTGTACATATTATGTTCCCAAATGGACAGGGGGATACCATGGACGAAACAACACAAAATGAAGGTGTTGTGGACAGGGAGAAGGTTGAGGGTAGCTGTCGTCAAGAGAATGTATCGAATAGGCAACATATTGCTGAAGTAGTTGACCTTGTAAGCCATTTGTGGAAATAATTAAACCTTTGCACTTTAGAATTGGTTGTCATCATATGGACCATACCAATTCTATATGTTGATGAACATATTTTTCATTTTGACAGGGAGACGAATATGAATCTGAAAGCGAGGTGAGTGATGAAATTGATGAAGAAGAGGATGAGGTTGTTGGAACAGTTGGACTCAAAGAGGTAATGGTGGACATATTTTTCAGTCCGTAGACATCTGTAGTAGCCAAGGCAGTGGGTGGACATATTATCCGTTAATGAATGTTCTGTTGTGTCAGGCTGTACAAGCTTACGAGGAAAATCACAAAGTAGCTGATGAAGAAGTGGAAGAGCAAGTGAATCTGGAAGGTGGGGTTTCCCAAATGGAAGTCGAAGCAGTAAGTGAATGTAATTTAGTTGTCATGCTTAAAAAACCACGGACATAATTTTATCCCGTAGACATCTATGGTATTGAAGCGTGTGGGCGGACTTATTCTAGTGGACATATTATTCGGTAATGTATGTTTTGTTGTCTCAGGCTGTACAAGCTTACGAGGAAAAGCACAAAGTAGCTGATGAAGAAGTGGAAGAGCAAGTGAATCCGGAAGGTGGGGTTGCCCAAATGGAAGTTGAAGCAGTAAGTGAATATTATTTAGTTGTCATGCTTAAAAAAACCATGGACATAATTTTATCCTGTAGACATCTATGGTACTGAAGTGTGTGGATGGACATATTCCGGTGGACATATTGTGTTTAAATGGAGGTTTTGTTGTTTCAGGCTGGAGAAGCTTACGGCGAAAAGCACGACGAAGCTGATGAAGAAGTCGATGAGAAAGTGTATGCGGAAGAAAAAGTAGTAAGTAAATTTATTTTAGTTGACATGCCTCAAAGACCATGGACATGTTGACCTCTATGATAATAGATCTACACCATCTCTAAACATCTTATTCCTAAGGTCTCAGGACGAAATGATATAGATGGGGATGTTGTGTGTGGAGACAAAAACAAAGTTTATCACAGAAAAAAACAAAGACCATAGACATAATTACATTTTTGTTAATAACCTTAGCCCAACTCTATACATCTTTATATTAAGGTATCGAGTTAGAATGATATGGAGGTGGATGTAGTATGTGGATAAGAAAACAAAGTTTTTGAGACGAAAAATAGATTTGGACTACTTGACTTGGTAAGCCCATTTTTGGCATATACCTATGTATATTAGGTAGGAATATTACTTATAATAAATATTGGACTTTTTGTTATTTGTCATAGGGCGAGGACTCTTCTTCCGAAAGCGATTCCAGCTATCAAACGGATGAAGAAGACGACAAGGTATGTGTGAACATTATTTTCTTCATAGACATAGATGGGAGTCGTCCTACATAGACATATTGTCATCGTAGACAAGGTTTCATAGTTATACATAGACATACTGCATACCAGCTATAAATGCGATGCACACACTTACTATAACATTGTATATTTAATTCATTTCAAGCTGATGCTTAGCAAGTGGATTTCTTTTCAGCCTAACCACGCGGCTGAATCATCGCTTGCCCTTAATAAATCTGAGGAAGGAGGGCAGGAAAAATTTCACAACTCAATCCGACCCCCACAAAGTGATTTGGAAGCCGTAAGTTAACTTACTTCAGATAACCTTGTTTTTTGCAGGCGTATGTTAGATAGAAAGTAGCCATACACTTAGCAACATCTTGGTGGACGGAAAGTTTTGAGTAGACAAACGTAGGAGTTAAACATTACCCCGGTGGATGAATAATTCAAACTCAGTCTGTCATACCATGGACAAAATATCCGTAGACATAACTTATATACTTATGGACATTATTTATGTACTTGGTAATTCTTTTCCTCACCACAAGGACAAAAAGAAATATCCATGGAATAAATATCCATAAACATAACTTATATATCCATGGACATTATTTTAGGGCTTGCACCATGAACTAAATATTCATATACATAACTTATATACTCGTGGACATTATTTATGTACTTGCTAATTCTTTTCCTCAGAACAAAGACGACTGTTTCAAAATTGTGTCGAATCAACAACTGGATGAGAAAAATGATGATGGCCTTGCACGTCATGGAGGTGAAGAGGTAATGCAAATATCATATTTATCTTATATGTCATTAAAATTCATATAGACTTACTCATATTATCAAAAATTCAGTGTTTATTTGAGGTTGACGATGTGGAAGTGGAAGAAGGGAATGTAGAAGGCACAGTTCATGAATACACGACAAGCCTTTTTGTGTTTCACTGCATAATTTTTTACAATTGTTTATAATATTCTACACACGCCTTTGTCTTATGGAAAGTCAATAATGTTTTAGGAATCAAAATATGATGCGGGTAGCTTAGATGGTGATACGACGAAGGTAGAGGACTTTGCATCTAAAAAGCGGGCTGGTAAAAGGCTGAAAAGGGATAAGAAACGCCCAAAAAGATACAAGAGGTTCCACCATCCCAAGATATGTCCATAGCCGATTGGTCCACCCTTCCTTCTCGAGGCTGGATGGTGACATTGAAAAAAAATTCATGAAGGAGCTGAAATCTCAGAAAAAGTGCGTACTTCTCAACAATTACCCAATTTACAATGTGATTATATACACTGAAATATCATCCTGACTGTACGTTTTTTTAACAGGGAGTACATCATTGACAGACATTCTTGCACCAGCAAATTTTTCATGGACATTTATAAACCTCAGAATTGGGTGGACTCAATTGTAAGTCATATGCCATCACATCCTTTGTTCGTTCCATATTTCATCAATTATTATATAATGTCCTTCAAAATTTTCAGCATATTGATGCACTTTTGAGTCTCTTGTGGAGGAAACATGGTGATTCCTTGGTAGAGAAAAGGATTGCGATAATGGACACGTTCTTCACACGGATGATTTGTACCGATCATGCTTAGTTTAAGAAGGCCCAAGACAGGGGGTCGTGGAATTGGAACAGCATCACAAGAAATTATGTGAAAGGCATCATCCCAAATAGGATCAACAAGCTTTCATGGTACAAAGACGTCGACACCTTGTATGCTCCCATGAACTGGGGCAAAAAACATTGGGTTGCCTTGGTGATTGATCTCATAATGGGGAAGGTAAACATACTTGACCCATTGCACAGTGCAACCGGCAAGCGGAATATGGGAACACTGATGACCCCACTGGTGGACATGTTGGCAGCTGCAACCGACCAGCTTGTGCCCAAACAGTTCATGACACCGCCACCTTCTGCATTTGTTTACGAGCGTTTACCCGATGTTTCTCAAAACTATCGTAGTGGAGATTGTGGGATATTCTCTACCAAGTTCATCGAACTACACAACCAAGATTATCCATTGGGTGGGATAACAGACAGGATGGCGGACAATATGCGCTTGCACTATGCGGTAGATGTCTACGAATAATTTGTCAAGCAACTTAGGGGTTGATGAGTGTTCCTCTCCTATTTGTCTTTGGATTTAGCAAACTTATTAATTAGAACTTAAACATAATTATGTGAATCTTTTGGTTAACTTTTTTTCTCGTGCAACTTTTATAACGAGAATGGCATGCACTTATCTATGCACCACATCTATATTTATTCAAATGCTGTCCATAATCAAATTTCTTTTTTTTTTTTTGCATTACCTAACAAGGATACTTTATTATTGTGGCTGTTGTGTGGCCTCACATGTTCCATCACTAGGAGTTGTTGGGGAGATGAGAGTACAATTGTCACTTACTGCCAAAAAATATTGACACATACTAAATGGTGGTTCACATAATAAATGTTGTTTAATGTACAATATATACTAATTTATTCTCACGTGAAAAAAAACGTGAAAAAATATGCTAATTTATTCTCAACATTTTTCCCCATCCTCTTTTTCACTCTTCTACAGAATGGTGGTCTATTTTGATATAGCCTCTTTACCCTTTGAAGTTAAACTATCAATTGTAGCATTGGTTGGACAATCTGGTTTCGAAGACTTAGGTCCTCTAATTGTTAGTGGCAAAGTTGGTTCAGCTTTGGCATTGCATCCATATGTTTTGATGACGACATCCTTGCACACGGTTGAATCATTTCCGCATCTTGCATCCACCGGGTCGAAGTTCCAGCACTTTATTTCACGTTGTGCACATGCTGGGAACGTAGCCGCACTTTACTTGGAGAGTTTACGCCTGGTTGCATGTGAAGGAGATTTTGCTAGTGCCATTGAGTTATTAGACCTAACACACCCTTGATATGGACGAGTCAAATATGGAGTTGGTAAGATGGTGAGATTTTTAGCAGTATCCCCATCATCAGAGTACACTGCATGTGTAATCCAGAAACTCGTCTCTGACTTCTGCACCACGTCCACCACGAATTTTCGGAAAAAGATGTCCATAGCGAAGGTACTAAGAAGATACATTCCTAGGTCATACCGTCCTTGTTGTTACAGTTGCACCCGGACAAATAGATGCCCGGAATGCTTCTTACATTGGTGTTTTTTCAAGCTTTGGAAAGAGTATTACTGGTGATGGACAAAATATTGCCATAAATTCCAAATAGTTCTCTTGCACCGAATATTTTCTCATCAATCCTTTAATATTGCCAATTGATGTATGTTTATCCAGTACTTGTACCACACAGGTTACAATCATGTAATTTTCTCATATTCTATTTAGTAGTCAAAAGGTAAATTAATCCATATTTTCTCTTTGTCCATATTAGACCGAGAACACAATATATATTTATGTCCACTTGCACAAGTTTTTCTATAATTATCAATCTCGGACTCGTCCATCAGAGACAAACTTCGTGGTCTTGAGTGACATATTTGGAAGAGTTTGTATCTTCTCCACTTCATATATTTATGTCCACACGTACACCATTTATGTCTTATATGATCCATCTTGTCAACATTCTGTTCACCCTATAAAATATTGTTCAAGGGGTCCACATGTTCTATCACCAAATGTAGTTGGGTAGTTTAAAATTAAATGTCAGTTAACGCCAATAAATTTTTACACTTTGCTTGGTAGTTGACAAAATTAATAATTGGCATCCAATATATAGGAAGCCATTTTTTGCTTGATGTTAGCACCATATTACAAATTGCTTTCAAATTCATGGATACTTTCACGTTTTTCTCTCTACCCTATGGCGTCAAACTCTCCATTGTCGTGTTACTTGGTAAGTCTGATTTCCAACACCTAGGTCCACTAATAGGTAGCTGTAAAGATGGTTTAGCATTAGCATTTCATCCACGTGTTTTGAGGACGACATTGTTGCACGCGTTTGAAGCATCCCCACACCTTGCTGTTAGCGGATCCAGTTACCACCATTTTATTTCCCATTTTTCACATGCCAGGAACGTGGCAGCATGTTACTTGGAAAGTTTACGTCTAGCAGGCTGCGAAGGTGATGTGGATAATGCAATTGATATCCTAAATCTACCATTTCCCCCATCAATTCTCCAAAAATCAACCTTTTCGGGTACATCTTACTTTATTGCGATGGAAGAGTGAATTATTCCATCGGGAAGATGGTTCGATTTTTATCAGCATCTCCATCACAGGAGGAGAGCAAACGCCTAGTAGAGAAAATGGTTGACGACTTTTTTAACATGGCGCCAACAAATTTGCAGAAAAGACGTCCACCGCAAAGTTGCTCATGAAATATATACCTACTAGCCGCGCTCTTCATTGTCCCCAGTTCCCACCGCGTGGGAAATGCCCGAGATGCTTCTTACAATCATGTGTTTTCAAGTTATGGAATAGGTATTATTTCGACCGTGCCATTGATCAACATGGAGGCGAGATGTAGTCAGCTCTGCTACATTATGTCCTCACAGACCGTTTAAAAACGTCAGCATAACGTTTGTAGTCCATTGTATAATTATATTTCAAGGACCAATTACAATTGGTCGCTAAATATTATGAACAAAACATTTTAGTCCACCATCTGAATTATTTTCATAGACTCATATGCGCCGAGATAGACCAAAAGTTTTTTTCGTCTATTAGATAATTCTTTTTGACAACATTCAAGGGACATATGATAAACATGAGGATGGACATGTGGTTTGATGTGCACTTTTCCATTACTCGGTTATTTTTCCATTACGGATTTACGTTGGACGCATAATGTCCACCATATTCCATACCGTCCACGACGCATCAACGATAGACTGAAAAGGTCCCCCTAAAAAAGTTCTCACCAAAATCACACTCTAAACCTGTTTTCAAGCATGTTTAATATACACAAAATAGACAATCATATCATTCTCCCCCCCCCTCCGCGTATAGCATTTGTTCAAACAAATGTAAGTTTATCCCCCTGCCAGTCGTCCTTGGCCTGCCCGACCACACGATATATATTTATGTCCATCATAGACACGATATATGAAATAGCATGTTTATGTAGAATGTCCATGATATTTATGTCCAACATAGACCGACAACACGATATATATTTATGTCCACATTGACAAGTTTTGCTATAATAATCGATATAATGTGTTTGTCCATATTAGACTGAGAACATGATATATATACATATGTCCACATTCACAAGTATTGCTATATTTGTGAATCTCGGACTCGTCCATCAGAGACAAAATTCTCGGACTCCACTAAACAACCATTGTATAATATAATAAAAAGACATTTGAATTAGGCTCAAGACATACCGGTATGTCAGTCACATATACAAAATATGGACGTATTAGTCAGAGTTTTTGTCTCACATTCTATTCGGTGGACTAATGTTAAACTAATCCATATAATGTGTTTGTCCATATCCATTAACCCCCATATTAAACTGAGAACATGATATATATTTATGTCCATCATTGACCGATATTGCTATTTTTGTAAATTTCAGAGTCGTCCATCAAAGATTAACTTCGCTGTATTGAGTGACATATTTGGCATAGTTTGTGTCCATATTAGACCAACAACACGATATATATTTATGTCCATCGTAGACACGAGATATGAATAGCATGTTTACGTAGAATGGCCAAGATAGTTATGTCCATCATAGACCGACAACACGCTATATGTTTATGTCCACATTGACAAGTGTTGCTATTTTAATCTAGATAATGTGTTTGTCCATATTAGACTGAGTACAATATATATATATATATATATATGTCCACATTCACAAATATCGCTATATTTGTGAATCTCGGACTCCTCCATCAGAGACAAACTTCCCGGACTCCACTAAACAACCATTGTATAATATAATAAAAAAGATATTTGAATCGGGCACAAGACATAATGGTACATCAGCCACATATACAAAATATGGACGTTTTAGGCATAGATTTGTCCATATTATACAAAATATGTACATACTACAAAAAGAGTTACAGATCATGTCCATTATAGTACAACAAAAGATAGCCATGTTTTTTTACTTCTACAACGGGTTTTTGCAGCTCGCTCTATTGTGTCCTGGTAGGTTGCATGCGGTGCAGTTCCGTGCTGCCTGTCTCGATCCCTGGTCATTTAATAGTAGAAAACATATATTAAGTGCCAAAAATATTATGGTCTACGAATCTGTGGACTAAAATACTAGGATCCCATCATGCACTGAAAATGTGGACTAAAATATTATGGTCTACGAATCTATATGGTACAAATAACTTACCCGATGTTCACCTTGTGATGGGATCCTAACGGTCCTTGGCCTTCCCGAACCCCTTTTCGTTCTAGGGGGTGGGTATGTTCTTCCACAAATGCTATGGGCATATCAACGTCTTTCTCTCTTGCAGGCGGCATAATTAAATCTGTCAACAGATTCAATCATTCACTAGCCAAGTAACACTTCCCAACCAAAGTGTAAATATTTATCTTCCTAATACCTACAACAGATAAAGCATGGCAACATGGTACTCGCAAAACGTCAAACACCCTGCATGTGCATGTTTTATTCTCCAAATCTACAGTAAAGACACAACCACTACCATCATTGACTTGGTAAATACTCGGTGATGCTCCAATAACAGCACAATATGTTGCATCTTTTAGATGTTCAATAAATATGTCTTCAATCTCAGAGGTACAATATGTCTTAGCTTCCATGGCAGTCTTTTTGCGCGCACAAAACCAGCTCATCAACAATGTGCGAATAGATTCAACCATTGTAGCTATCAGGAAATTGATGGCTTTTTGAAGCACGACATTTAGAGGCTCGCATATGTTGCTACTCATGAGGTTTTACCTCATACCAGGGAAGTATGAAAGAGTCTAGTGAGCTAATCCGATGTCTAATAAATAGTCAGCACAGTTAGGGTTACGTTCTTAGACCTTCTCGAACCAATACCAAAAATCGCCAATTGTGTAGGACCTTGCAGCATTTGAAACCATTGATGCAAGACCTTCACACTTGAACCTATGTTTGACATTTCTCTGTAAATGAACAATACACGCTCCATGTTGGGCAAGTTTATAAACGTTCCTTAGTCCTACGTATATTGCTTGGTGCCGGTCTGAAACAAACACGAGATCTTCTGTGTCGTAGAAAGAAGTTAGAAGTTGCGTGAAAAACCATGTCCATCCGGTTGTGTTTTCCCCGTCAATTATACCGAACGCCAACTGAAAAATATGACAATTCCCATCCTGTCCTGCTACCAAACAACTCTTATATTTCCCTTTTGTTTGTGTCCCATCTATGAGGATCATATTCCTCAAATACTTGTAACCGGCTATGGAAGCTCCAAATGCAAATAATAGGTACTTGAACAGTTTATGCCCGTCCATGGGTCCTTGCACTGTTTTCACCTTTGAGATTGTACCGGGGTTTGTTAGAGTGAGTAGATGTAGATAATTACAAAGGAATTCATAACTTTCTTCCTCACTCCCCTACCTCTTTGCATAGCCACTTACTTCGCATACCATGCTTTCATGTATGATATGGTTACACTAAAATCACTCAAAACTATTTGTGGCACATCACACGCCCGAGGATCCACTTTTTCATGTGCATATATTGCTTTCAACAGCTCTCCAAGTATGGTTGCAATTGCTTTTTTCCGTATTGAGACCTTGCATTCACATCACATGTATGGCTTAATGTAACTGTCCTTACCTCCACATGTTCAGAACTGTCGTTCATCGTCGCGTATACTCTCCAATTACATTTCGGATTAGAACATACGTAAATAACTCTTTTTTATCAGAAGCCTGCACCTTAAAGTTAAATAGCCGTTTCACCGAGTACATTTATATGGCCTTATGCAACTCCACCTTGTTCTTGAAAGACATCCCTACATGTATTGCATCACCCTCTTACTCAAACTCATATTCGCTTGGTTACTTTCTATCCTTCTAACATTATCTCTGTTTGGTGGTGCATCACCTGCCATACCCATCAAACACATTGCTCCCTCATAGAAATTAGTACCAAATGCTGGACATCAACATCCTGTCCATTGATAACTTGCACATTATGTCCATTGATATTATGTCCACCAGAACGCAAAGACTCATGTCCACTACCCATTGCATATTGTCCACAACCAATTGTTTCATGTCCACTCTCCACATCAGTACCTACAAATACGCACACCATATATAGTATGCTAAAAAACCCTATACGAACCGTATATATGTCCACTTTCCAAATTGTAAATATATTTTTATTAACTTATTCACTCACATTCTGTTGTCTGTCCATCAGCAACCGACCCACAATCCCGTCCATCACGGTCATGGGAAGCTTCGTTTTCCCTCTCCACGTTTGCCTTCGCAAAATAATATAGATCCCAGTTGTCTGGATACTCGCTATCAATGTATCCCCTCATGACGTCGAAATCATAGTCAAGGGGTTCATCCATGCTGTCGTACGAACCACCATCACCATCCTCACTCCCGGTGCCCCCACTAGGGTCTGTGTTGTCACTATTTTTCACATGTTCTTTTCCAGGTTGCTTCCTCTTCTTTGGAGTGTCTTCCAACAAGTTAAAGGTAGGTTTATCTTCTGACATTCCCTATGGACACAAAATTCCATCATGTCCACTTCTTCCACTACTATCTCCACGAGTTGTACCGGTTATTCCTTCCACAGAAAAACGTGAATCATTTACCGTACAACACTTCTGATATCTCATTTCAAGCTGGTCCACTCTTTCTAGAAAGCTTTGGTCTTAGAATGTTCGTCCGATCTGCACATTTTTGTTTTCACGCACATTTGAATATTCAATGGCTACCGGTGGACAGAAAATTACTAACTCTTTTCCCGAGATGTCAACGACATTCACTTCATTCGTAGTCACGTCTACATTATGTCCACCTCTTGCAATCTCAGCAGGACCGTTGTTACAATCAACGCGCCAATCTTCTGTCACGTTCAAATCTACATCATGTCCACACCCCCTACCTCAGCTAGTATCTTGTTGCCCTCCGTAAAGTTTGGCTGACACGNTTTTCCCCCCCCCCCCCCCCCCCCCCCGGAGTTGTCCATCTCAATTTCCGCCTTCATGGACATATATATGTTTAGTTCATCACACCCAATCATCGTCCTCTTGAATTGCTCCAAACTACTATTACTATCAACACAAATGAGGGGCATCTTTACTTGTGTGAAAACCACATCGTCGACCTGTTTCCAATAGCTCAAACTTATCCGATGTCCATGTATTTTTTTCACCATAAGCTTCAACTATTTTTGCTTTAAAGATTGAGTAATCATCATCTTCTCTAAGTTGGATACAGTTTGCAAACATATTCCTTGCCACACGGAAATGCCATGTTCCTGAGTTTAGACACTCCCAGTCTCCTACGATTACTAGTAGATTATTGTCCATAGTTTCAGGATAACCTACATATTAAAACAAATCGGTCCGTACTTTTAGAAAGAGTAAGAGTTATAGACGAGAGGATTTTTATGGTCCACTGCAGTTAAAACGTCCACAGATCTTGCACCGCAAACATCCAGTGCCATAATCAACATAAATCATTAAATTCTTACCTTACACTCGCACCAGCTTCTTCACTTCTTGCCATTAATGGAGGTTTTGAAATTAATGGCAGCGAGATTCCCTTTACTTAATTTTTCCTTCACTTTTTGCTAATATTAATTAAATTTGATTTAATTAATTGCCATTAATACAATCAAATCACCAGTAAAGCTCTTAAATGCAACTTGTACGAAAGCCTTCTCCCGCCAAAACAACTCCTCAACACGTCGAGGGTATAAGCGTCTTTCACACCTGCTACTGGTATTGTACTTTATGGCAGATTTCATAACATCAGCCCATTATGGCATCCTCCATAACATTGATCAACATTATGGTAGATCCAATAAAAAGCCTAGAAAAAATCATAGCCCAATATTTAATAAAAGAATATTGTCCAAATTTGTAAAAAAAAAAAACTAAAACCCAATAATCTAATCTTCTAAATTAACCTAATTAATCTAAAACTTTAAACCATTATCACCTTCATCGTTCTTAGTTTTACATAAACAAATTTTACATCATTTTTTTCTTTATATCTCTATCCTCTTAGGTATATGTTAAGGTTTTAGTTTTGTTTTATGAGATTCTAAATTAACTACTCAATTTTAAGTTTCATTCTACATTCATCTATATATGTAATTTTTATTTTATTTTATAATGTTTTGATCGTTGATCTGTTTAGCCAACCAACTTAAGATGTTGAAAAGCTAAAANAAAAGCAAAAAAAAAAAAAAAAAAACACATAATCGATACACTCTGTTTTTTTGGTTGATATTATAACAGATTTTTTATTGTTTGAAAAACGTTAGTATTAGTGTTATTGGAAGGGAATTTGGTCTGCAAATTTATGAAAATAATTAAAAAATAGAGAAAAAGATGAAGAAAAGTAACTTACCCAATTGAATTTTGTGTAATTGTGAACTTTTGTTTTCATCAAATATTCTGGGCCCGCCACTACCGGATAGACAAAGTGATGTCTCTGCATTTTAATGATTTTAAGAAGTCATTTAACATCATTTTAGTGTCTTTTAGTCGTACATATGTTGCATCCATGGACGTTATTAGCAAGTTTGCATGTTTTAGGAATTTCTGCATTAACATTTGCATACATATACATTTTGGAGATTTTTCAGAACTTTCAGGAGCTTTCAAAACGTTATTGCAATTTATAAAAGGAAAGGGAAATGCACAAGACGGACCAACTTCACCATCAAGCCAGGCTGCTTCTCCATCGAGCCAAGTTCACCTCGACCTCAGCACCTCGACCATCTTGGCCTTTCGCCTCGGTCGCGTGATCGAGCCAAGGCAAAGCTGGCTCGATCTCCACCTTCCTTGGCCGCCTTGATCACGTCTTCTACATGGCTCGATCACATCACGATCAAGCCACACAGCTCCAACCCGACCAACTTCGAATCAGGATGGACCAAACCCAAGACCCGGACTAATCATTACTTTTTTGTCTTTTATGCATTTTAGGGCTTTTATCTAAACACTATAAAAAGCTCTAAACGCCTCCATTTCGAGAATCCTCTTTTTTTTTTCTTTTTCCATTTTTAGCTTTTGTCTTAAGTTTTATTTTCTCTCTTTTTGTTCTTGATGTTCTTCATGTTCTAAACCCATATTTTGCTTAAGTTTATGTTAATCTTCTGTTTTTTTCATATTCATGCTTAGGTTAGGGCTGTGAACAATCTGATGCATGTTGATCTACGTTTTTATGCTTTTAATCTCGTTTTTAGCTTGATCACTTTCTCAGTTTTTGCTACTGTTTCATTGATACTCTGTTATTCTGGGTTAGTGTTCTTAGTGTTCATCATAGAACGAAGAAAGGCATGCGANATAATTGATTTCTTCTGTGTAATACTAATTGATAGGGCCTCATTGGTAAGTGCTACAAGATCTCGTGCACTGGAACCCATGGTTATGGACTCGAATCCATTAGTATGGAACATTTTGTTTTCCAAGTGAAATCCCCTAGTATAGGAAAGAGTGAAAAAGTGCTTTCGTTGTTGTGGAATAAGAAGCCTTCTCATTTCATAGACAAACTTGGGATTTGCGACTCGCATGCCTTTCTTCGGTAATTAAATATTTGGTCAATTCCAGAGGCAACAAGATCAAGCTGGTAAGGATTTAAGTATCCCTTAATTTTTCTATTT